>MU737767.1:19142-31391 GCA_026770625.1 Nicotiana glauca | reverse complement strand
AAAAAAAAAAAAAAAAAAAAAAAAAACCAGTGTAATCCCACAAGTGGAGTCTGGAAGAGTAGTGTGTAGGCAGACCTTACCCTTACCTTCAAGAAGGCAGAGAGGTTGTTTCTGGAAGACCCTAGGCTTAGGATAGGTAAAATCCTCGAGGGCCAGCGGTGCACAATTAGAAACTCGATGGATAATGGGCCGCCCCTCTACCCTTCTCCACTTAAATAGTACCAGATTTTGTGTGCATCATTGGAGGAAAATTACACAATAAAGTTAATAAATAAGATACGCACTCAAAATTTTGGATATATACCCCTGCTTACATGGAGCTACTAGCTCTCAAGACTGGGCTACAATTAGCCTGTGAAAGAAACTTCTTAAATTTAGAAATTGAAACTGATGCTACGGATATCATTCGCCTAATTGATGGAGATACTTGTTCAATGTATTCTAACTTGGTTACTGAGTGCAGGCACTACTAAAAAAACTGGAAATCCCCCGATCAAGCATAACTTCAGGGAAGGAAACAAGGTTGTTCACTTTTTGGCCACCCAAGGATCCAAGCAAGCAAATAATAGCCCTGTCTCTTTTGGAACAACCGTCGAATGCTTTTTTGAAAATAGTCCATGACGACAAGATTGGCTCTGCTAAAGGTCTAAATCTAGGGTTGTATCTAGTATTGTATTTACTAGCATAGTTGAACTTGGGAACCCTTTTGTAATGTAAACAGCACGGTGGCTATATCTACTGATGAGCCCAATGGGACGCTAGCTTTATGTAATAGAATTAGTTAATGAATGAAAATTTCGTATTTCTACCCAAAAAAAAAAAAAAGAGAAAAAGTTTGTAAACACTAAATCTTTCTTTTGGACCGTAACACACATAATTACGCCGGCAAGAAAGAGGCGGTCTAAAATATTGTTGATATTTAAAACGTCAAAATTCAAAATGTTACCTTGGTGTAGAAATATTTTGCCGTTATTGGATAAGATGACCAGAAGTGCTTCAATAATTCCTGAATTGATGTCCAATGCTAGAAGTAAAATGAAAATTATCAATCGTCATGATTAACAGAATTTTATGAGCGGAATAATAAAGTCTGGTCAAATATTTCAGATCCAGAATAAATTAAATCACCCTGTAAAAACAACTCACGAGTAATAGTTCATCTTTTGTTGCACTAGGCAGCCGATCTAAAACACTCTCATAGGGGTTCTTTCCCAGATGATACTTTGTACTCGAGATATTCTGACTAAGCCCGTTGAGAACCTGTTAACAACGATTTAAAGTTCAACTTCTACATGAGAATATGATAGCATTCAATGGCAATTTCCTAATTTAAAAAAAGTGAAAATACCTTGAGAGCTACTTCTGGACTAATTATTGGTTCCATCAATCCTTGTGAATTTATCTCGGAGATGGAGTTCTTCAGGGAGCAAAAGGCATCTTCTTTGCTCACATTAAATTTCAGCTGTCTTGTCCCTGTACCACCATCTCCCAAAGCCTTTATTGCATTTGCTTGCTGAGAATCAAAGTAATCCCGAGGATCCTGATTTAGGAAATAATCGATGTATTAGAAAATACAATGAATCATGATTAATGGGAATTCAACAAAACAGAACTGATGAACGCCACACCTTGATACTTAGCAATGCAACTGGTGGCTCATGAGGTCCCTGAAGATCCTCAATTTCAGCAACTCGAGAAACTTTGGCTATCCGTTCTCTATACGCACTCTCATCAGACACTTCGGCAGCTAGTTCAGCTATTCCACCAACGAAATGACTTGTATAAGCCTTTTTTGGCTAGAAAGAATGGACAACTGTATGGAGTAGTAAATACAGTTTACCCTGATTTGTCCTGGTGAATGCTTCAGCAACAGATCTTGTGTCACCCAGCTCAACATCTTCCCAGATTGGTGAGACAATAAGAAGGGCAAAAATCAAGTCAAATATGAAATAATAGCAACTCAGTTTAAACAAAGGCAGCTAGAACCACTAACCCACAATGTAAGGCTCTCCCTCTCCCTCTCCCTCTCCCAACCCTAAGCTGCAGCTATCAAGGACATTCACATAGAAGACACAACAATGATGCATAACAGAGAACCAGTAGTGCACACATAAAATCTTAATCATTTGCACCCGACATAGAGAAAACTTTAGTCTGCTTCAAAATTTGTCTCAGGGAAAGGAGTCTAAAAGAAACTACTCAGAACGGAGTGGTGTTAACGATAGAGCTTGTTAGAAAAGAAGCTTACCTATAACTCTTCCTCGAAGAACTACTGCTGCATGCTGGTTGAGGTACTGCGAGAACGACCTCTTGAATGGTTCATACTGTGGTTCCAGAATCTCCTTAGTTTCATCAAGAGGTAGCCCATGATCCTATTTTTTACCATGGCATATGAATATGTTAGCTCCATTTCACTTTTAAGGGGTTATAGCAAAGCAGATACAAGAATAGGTACACAAGCTATGCAAAACTCAGTCTAACAGGAAGAGGGGATGTTTGGGAAAAAAAACATATCGTAAGCAGTATTGTCTCATTAAGAATCCACCATTTCACTGATATCTCTCAGATTTTATATCCATAGACACCATGATCACGACTTTATAACTAGTCGAGAACCTTACTTTTTCTATCAAAGAACATTATGCTTCTTCGTTCATCGTATGGGGAAAAAAATGGACAGCAAATCCTATCTAACAAGATGATTAAATAATAAAGTTTTGTTGATGTACCGGGAGATGCATGTAATCATCACCTTCATCTGCTTCCATGTCCAGAGTTGGATCCACCCTTCTGATCTGAAAAGAATACAAATGCTGTAAAGACTTCTGGAAATACTTCTCCATCCACCTCTCTCAAGGGAAGAGAGAAAGGAAAGATGGAAACAAGAATACTCGATGGAAGTCCTTTTAGGATGGATGTTGTTAGAAAAAAATGAAAACAGTAACCATCTAGTGCACACACCTTCTTACGAGCTTCAAATGCTAACATGTCATCTTGCTTCAAGAAAACCGCAAGCTCCTCATCTTCAGCAGCCTCAGCAGCTGCTGCAACAATATTTTTTGTGCTGTGGAGATATTCAGCTCTTGAATATTTAGTCCAGAATTCTTTTTCTGACATCTGAGAAAGAGAATATAAGCAAAAGACTCACCATGCAACTGACAAGATTCAATTCAAAAGTCCAATTTGACTGATAAAAGTACAACGTGAATCATTCTCAGATAATCGTTCTCATCATAGGTGGCTTTGGGTGTTTGTTACCAATTAGTAAAGCAGTTTAGATGGACCTGTAGGCGAATTACGATAAGGAAGCAAAGGGGTTATCTTGTCCCACTCCTATATTCGATTGTAATTGAAAAGGTTCACTAAAGCTTCAATCGAAGATGCTTCAATGATCTTAAATTAGGTCAACTTTTGTGGACAAGCTAAGCATGCATATCTGTCTCAGCATGCTTTTGCGCAGGAAAAGCACACAAGATAATCGGATTGAAATCCAATGAATTGTCTATACCACTTGCAGACAATACTTTTACCTTGCCCGGAACAAATTTCAAATATGCTTGGCGGACAGCTGGTTTCTCAGCAAAAATCTGAAACATATTCAGCATATGATTAGACAGTATAAAGCAGTGTTATAAGTAAAAGCTACCAATACTTCTTTATTATAAAGAACCTTGAAAAAGCTCAGTTGTCAGCTTCTGTCATTTAAATTTCACAACCTAGCCTTCTAATATTACATTTTCACAAACCGTGGGAAGAACATCAGAAATAGAAGAATTAGAAATCTATTACAGCAACATTTTTTTTGAGAACTCCATTACAGCAACTTCCGACAAAGAATGAGGAGTAAAGAGACCCAAAGATGGATTCTTTTTCGTGAACATTTGTGTTAAAATTGATTACTGAACAGAGAGTCTGACTACATCCTAGAGCCAATAAGTAGCGGGGAATGGGCTCTGCAGATCAGAAAGCACTGCACATATTGTACTAGTCTGTTGATATGCCATTTAAATTTTTTTTTTTAAAGATTTAGCTCTAAAGAAACCAAAGATTGTTAATTAAGTTCTGGAGGCACAAGTGTATAATATTTCTGATGTAAATTTCAGAGAAAAATTTATAACCCAAAAATCTGCAAGGGCCATTGGACGTAGTGGATAAATCAGAAATACAGAAAGAAAGCAATTGGGCCAGGGAATGCGACTGGCACGCTTTGAAACTCGGTGGATAATGGGCCTGCCTCTCTAACCCTTCTCCACTTAAAACCAGACTTTTGTCTGCAGTAGGATTCGAACCCGCGACATGTGCCTAACCCACGCCTAACCCACACATCATGTGTTGCACTCTTACCATTAGATTCTTGGAGCTAGTTCAACTTTCAACGTTCAAGCCCTGAAAACTGACTCACGTATTGTTTAACCTTATTTCTCTAATTTTCTGGCTCAAAGCATATACTCAAAAGTTTCAAGGTCATATTGGTCTTCAGAATTTTCCACATTTCTGTGCATTGCATAAAATTTTGGAACCTCAGATTCTTTCCCTTCTTGTAGTCAAGTTATGGCTTTAGATAATTAGTGTCAAGAAACAGCCCAGAAAGCTAGCTCCTCTGATGGTTTTGCAGTCCTGTTTGGATTGGGAACAAGTTGTGTAAACTCTTAACCACAATGATGCTTTGAAGATTCAATCACCAGACCAATTTAAGTAATTGTGCTTAAGCCTGAATTGTACAATGCAAATCCAGCCCTAAGAGATGATGCCTGGAAGTTATCCTTTTTCTTTTTGGCTGAGAAAGGGTAAATATGGAAGTTCCCTTTTTTACCTCTTCATTTTTTATTCTATGCAACTGTAACTCTTCAAAACTACAATTCAACCACATCTGAAATGGTTTTTGGTTGCCAAATGTTTTTGGGTAACATTACCAAATACAGAAACCAAACTTATTTGGTTTGCAAAATCTAATTATTTTGGTTTCAAGAAAGAAAACTCAAACGCGGTGGCATTTGAATTTGGCTGTGGTTTGGTTTTTGAAGGATTGGTTTCAAAAATGAGCTTGGCAGCATTTCTCAATTACTTCTGAAGCTAAATTATTTACATTTCCAAGGAGGGTGTGAAACTAATGTATTTTAGTTTCCATAACCCAAACAAAATCCTACCACGCGATTGTTGCTCGAAAACATTCCTAGACAAACACCTTCTTGCGTCATCACAATTCACAAGCCCAGAAAGTGGGAAGCATCAACCTACCTCCGCTCTATTGTCAAGTACGGGTTGACAGCACCCAACTCAGTATACAGCATTTTTTCTTGCTATTTTGCTGCTCCAGCCTGAAACCTTCTAACCCAATAGTTCCAGTATATTTCTCACTTTGACATCTCCTCCTAATCAGATCTAGTAGCCATTTTTTTATAGTGACCTAAAAGGAGCAAGTATCCCATCCTTGACCTATATCGTCTAGAATATGTACAAGAACAACATGCATTGATAGGCCTTATTCAAGCTGAGTTTCACTTCTTCATACTGTCTGAATAAGAATCAATTTAACCACTTCATAAAAAAAAATATGGTTACCTGATGAATAACCTCCGGTGTCAAGTTAAATGTAACTCTGTTCGTCTGAAACAACAATGAAAAAAACAGGTTGTCAAGCTTCACGATCAATGAGCACAGAGGTCACCAGTTTAAAGGGGAGGGGGAGGGGGAGAGAAGAGACTACAGACCCCATTTTCGACAATACAGTGTCTAAAGCCAAGATATTTGCATTTTTATCTGCTTCTAGTCGTTTATTAGCAAAAGGAGTCAGAAGTTCATTGTAACACTAAGCATCCTTCAGAATTAAGATAAAAAGGACCTGATCAGAATTCAAGAAAATCACTTTTGCTTAGACATATCTTGGAATAGAAAATACAGCACTCTTCAAAAAAATGTGAGCCATGTGTTCACACAAATATGGTAACACCCAGACCAGGGAGAGAAGATTTCTCTCTTACCTGACCATCAGATAAAGGTTTAACACTCCACATGTCATTTTTTAAAGCCACCCGTTGTTTTGGCTTCTTGATATCGCCCTGTTCCAGTAGCTTCTGCAATCGATTGGCAAGATAGAATATAGTCAAGTCTATAGGAAGCAGCCGCCAGCTGCTTAGGCGTCTAGGTATATCTCAAAATTTTTAGCAAGAGCAATGATCTATCGTGTTTATAAAAAATAATTTATTTAACAAGATCTTTCTATCTACTAACCTTCCTAGCGGCCCAAAATTCAGCCTCTGATAGAATACCTCCAATGACCAATTGCCTGTGGAGTTTCTGCAATTCACTGCCACTTATACTTTTTAGTGATATCACAAGAGGAGAAAATAAAAAGGTCAAGATGAAATGCCATTATTGGAAAGAAAAGGAGCAACAAAAATTGCAGATTTTAAGCAAAACGGCAGCAGTTACAAGACACACTTACAACGTTAGCTAGCATCAAAAAGGGATTTTAGAAAAAGCCCCAGTCTTCTGCAACATTGAACCAAAAAGAAAATAATAAATTCCATTCACCTATTCTCCTGTAGTAACTTAATCCGACGTCCCATTTCTGCTGCACTGAGTTGTTCATCATGTGGAACAGCAGTTTTTTCAGAAGCAGCCTTCACAACTTCTCCACAAGCCGCAATTGCAGAGGCTGTTCATGGGCAATATGTTTGTAAGTACACATAATGTTAAAAGTACCAACTGGAACATCCAGGGCAGGGTATCATATAGTAACCACATACTCTTTACTGGACTAGCTGGTGTTGAACCACTCAAATAGTAATACAAACAGTGAAAAAGAAATATTTAAGACTTCTAAAAAGCCATACTCTAATTTTGATACTTCTATCTTATAGACACCGAAGCAAGTTAGACAACAAAGAGTCACTAAACAGAAAACCAAGACTTGGCTCGTATATATCCTGCAGTGCTCTGATGAAAGGCTCAAATTCAGCACCTAGCCAATTCTGCACTTGCATGCAGGAGCAAAGGACGCGTGGAGGAAAGGATTGTCCAATACCACGAGAAGGTTGGTCTCAGCCCATCTCTGCCGTTCTACAAATTGTTTTGCATCCTCTTTTTAAACCAAGATCAACTCAATGACTAATGACTTCATTGAGTTCTAATCTAACCTTGCTGGGCTCAAAAGGAAAAGCAGTTGATCTTTTAAAGTGTAATTAATATTAGCCCAAAAGGAAAAGCCATCAGGAAGAAAAATAGAGAAAGCAAACAAACAAACTCAAAATCTCAAAAGAAAACGAATGTCTACATGTTAGTTGTTACTGGCTAACTATCCAGAATAATCAAGTACAAACTCCATACAGCTAGTACGTGAAAACAAAGAGCAAGCAGATTTGGTCACACACCGCAAAACAACAAGACCCCCAAAAAAACAAAGTCTAGTATATTTCAAGTTTTCACATATTTGAAGCAGAGTGGTCCACTAGTAGCTAGATGATGAAACTACTCTATATGAGTCAATGCATGTCAGAAGACTAACCAACGAATTCTCGACATTTGTCGCGGTCCGGGAAGCTATCAAACTCAAAAATATAACTCCTTCCCTGAAAACGATAGAAAATGGACCATATTTAGTTGCAGTACTCAGACCAGTTAGCAGTTTGTAGACTTCACCAGTACTGGGATGAGTCTACTATTTCTAGACTTCACCAGACGCAGAGAAAACAGTCATACAAGAAAGTGCTCACAAATCAAATTCTTTTGGTAATCATAAATCTGAACCTGATCGTGCATGAGATTAAGAAGAGCCTGCTTACTTGAACCCTCTTTAGAAGACCTGTGGCCTGAAAAGAGAGTTCAGACAGTCAGAAAAAGAGAGAGAGAAGCGAAGAGAGACGTCAAGTGTGGACAGCACATTAGTAATGGATAACACACACAAAATTTATTATTAATTAGAGTGGAAAGAGGAATTGCAGGCAGGGGCGAATTTATATTAGGCCAAGCGGTGTCACGTGACACCGCCTGGTCGAAATTTTTTATTAAATATGTATATATAATTAAAAGCCAGAAACATACGATTAAATAACTTCAAGTGACACCGCTTGAAACAAATACTGTGTAGCTAAATTGGTAAGACACCTCATTTTTCTAGTGTAGGTCGTTGGTTCGAAGCCTGAAAGGTTCATCTATTATTTCAAAAGTTTTGTGGCTCATTTACACAAAAAAACAAAATTGTATTGAGCAAGGGTCGAACTGTTGACCTTCAGTTCTGTAATTTTTTGTGACAATAAATTATTTGTTTCCATGGTTAGTAGTTGTACTATTTTTTCCCTTTTTCCTTCCATCTTCTTTATAGCCCACAAAATTGATTAAGAACATAACTTTTAGTGATTATTAGGTACTTTATATAGAAAAATAGTATTTCGTATTTTTTTTGGTAATTAATTTAGTATTTAGTATTATTTTTAATGAGGCTATTTTGAATACTTTTCAACAAACAAAATTCATCGAAAAGAATTGTAGTAATATATTTGAGTGTGTTTTATTAATATGATTCAAATTGTATTTTTTTTATATGATGTTGTTTGTAGTGTTTTGTTTACTTGTACACTATTAAAGTGTGACACCGCTTATGAAAAATTCTGCGTACGCCACTTATTGCAGGCAACAGAAAAATCAGAATCAAGGCAAAATATCAAAGAGATACAAGAACTGACAAAGAACCAACATCATACGATCGTCTCCTATAAATCAACTACTTTTAATTGACAGAATATTTTGCATCAACTAAGTACTGGGAACAGAAGTGCTGTCAAAGGGGGGAAAAGGATGGAGAGGAGCACCTTTAATCAACTTGAACTCCACATTAAGCTTTGTCGTGGATGTTGGGTCATTCGGCATAAAGAAAAAGCGTTCCTTGGTCTACACACAATAGAAAAGACAAACTAGCAAATCAACAGTTTGTTGCATCAACAACTGCAGTAGAATCTACCATAGAGATCAGACAAAAAATTGAAATTCATAGTTCAAACCATCTTAAAGAGGAATTTATTATTCTGAATCAATAACCCATCAGGTATTGTGTTTTTTTTCTTTTTTCGAATTAAAAGCCCACCCAACCAAACCACAAACCAGGAGCCCAACAATGCCTTTTCCCACTTTTGCACCATTGGTGACTCATACCCCGTCCTTGTGGTTGAAGATGGAGGCTCATTATCAATAGACTACCTTACTTGAACAGGATTTGTTCCATAGCCTCGTACCACTGTATCCTTGAATTCAAAGGAGGGTGCTTACCGCTAGGCTATCCCTCTATTGTCGAAATTGCATTTTTTTTTTTCTTGCAAACAAAAATAACAACAATGAATCAACCACGCACTAGTTGGACTCGACTATATGAATGTTCAATATCCATTCTACTCGTATTTTAATCAGTAAAAGAGATTATGTTAATTCATACAATCAAAGAGACCAAATGTTCTAAGCAGCAATCTGCTGCTAGGTAAAATAAATAGATACTTTTTCGCAAATTTTAGTCACTTATTCCACATATTACTATAAAAAGATGTTTACCAGTCAGTTACCTGACCAATCACTATTCTCTCTTTTTCACCTCTTTCTACCAGCTCCGTGTATCAGTTGCATTCCTGTTATTTTTATTTTGTTCAACCAATCAACTGGTATCAGTCCCAGACCAGTTTATGTAGTGATATGAATCCTCTGTCAGTTTGGCTCTAGTTGGGGTTTCCCTTTTTTTTTTCTTTTTATGATGGTGGTGTCCTTGAGAGCGCCTCCCACTCGATTATTCCAATGGGTGCCTGCTACCAGGGACGGAGCTAGCATAGGAGTTACAGCTTTGGCCGAATCAAGTAACTTTGGTCCAAAACCTGTATTTGTCTTAAGAAATCCATTGAACATGTATAAATTGTTAATTTAGAAATCATTAACTTAGACGAACTAGAATCCTGAACTCCTAAGCTTCAAATCCGAGCTTCGCCTATGCTGTTACCTCCCACCAAGTATAAACCGACTCTACCCACCAATGCATAGTCAGATGAGAAAAAATCACCTAGTATTTGTCTACTTAGGATTGGGATCATTATTGTTAGTGCTGCTATTTTTAGGGGGGGTCGTGACCATAGGAAACAAGTACACAGCTCAATCATATCGTCCATACGAATACAATGGGGTTGGGAAGGAAAAAATTACCAATTTCAAAACGCCAGGAACGCCAGGGTCCTTGACTGAAGATTTGTACTTGGCACGCTTAACCACCTTTCCATCGGCCATAATCGAATAGTTCAAAATTTACAGTACTTTCACAACACACATCAAACAAAACAATACAATTTGGGTATATTACGCACTCTATTAGGATCTAATCAAAGAATTTGAATTTACAAATGATCATTTCTCAAAGCTAGGGCAAATGTGAACTCGATGTTTGGATTGAAATAACAGTGATTTATGGAAACGGAGATCTAGGGTATGGGTTTTAGAAGAGACGGGAAAGGCCTACTTTTGTCTTTCTCGGCGCCAACTGGAGAGATCAGTCAGCCTCTGAATGTATTTTGCGTGTATATATATATACACACTCTCCACTGTGGTAGACGATTCTGGCTTCGTTTGGTTGTAGGAAGGAGCATGTTTTGTTGTTAGATGAAATATTAATTAAAAAAATATTAATTAAATTAAATTATGATCCAACTTATCTTATCCTATTAGACTATATTACTTTAATAAATTTAAATTGTTATTTTATTTGTCAATACGATATACTCAATAATAAAATCTCTATTAAATTAAAGATACTTATATAGTCGGTGAATAACTTTTTTTGTTATATATTTTTCTTTATTATATTATCCATTGTTTAGTATTACTACGTTGTTAATACCAGTTTTTAATAGTATATTACTTGGTTTACTATTTTTTTTTGCTCGCTTTTTTTTTTTTTGTAATATAAGAGAACATATATAATTTATTATTATTGAAATATTTTTTATTTTTAATTTTATTCTGCTGTTCTTAATAATATTATCTAAATTTTAATAAATAAAATCTCTATCAAACTAAAGGGACTTATACAGGCAGCGAATGACTTTTTTATTTTGTATTTTTCTTTATTATATCATCCAATATTTAGTATTATTAGATTGCTAATAAAAAAAATTATTAGCATAGTACTTTGTTATTATTTTTCTCTTCTATTTTGTTTTTGTAATATAATAGAAGATATATATTTTACTACTCTTGAAATAATATTTATTTTAAATGTTAGTCTATTGTTCACAATAATATTATTTGAATTTTAATGAACACAGTCTCGATGAAATTAAAAAGACTTATGTAGTCATCGACTTTTTTTATGTATTTATATTTATTATATCATCCATGTTTGAGTAGTTAATTTCGTGACTTTGTAAATAATTTTTGAATCTCCAAATTTATTGGAGCTTTGTCCTAAAATTTGTCACTTTGTTAATTTTTTGACATTACATTTGGAATTATTACAATGATTTGTTTCTCCTATTCTATATAAATATAATAGATATTGTCTGAATTTTAATGAATAAAATATTTATTAAATTAAAGGGTCTTATATAGTCATCAAATAACCTTTTTGTTATGTATTTCTATTTATTATATTGTCCAATATTTAGTATAATTATATTATTAATAAAAACTATTAGCATATTATTTGTTTAATATTTTTCTCTGCTACTTTGTTTTTGTAATATAATAGAAGATATATAATTATATTGTTAATAACAATTATTAGCATATTATTTATTTAATATTTTTCTCTGCTACTTTATTTTTGTAATATAATAGAAGATATATATTTTATTATTCTTGAAATAATTTTTATTTTAAATTTTATTATATTTTTCTCAATAATATTGTTTGAATTTGAATGAATAAATATACTTTTTATTTCAAAAAAGAAAAACAAAAATAATTTTAAAACATGAAATACTAAAATTAACTAACCTAAACCAGCCCTCACTCATATTTGAGTAATTAATTTGAATAGTTAATTTCTTTGTTAAGTTTTAATAATGTATGTTTTGTTATTAAGTAACTGTTCCATATGGCTATTTTTATTACTTTATTTTCATTTTTTTTATTTTAAATAATTTTAAAATACCAACTTGAAGCTACTCCCAAATTTGAATTGGTAATTTTTTTATTTTTTATTTTTTTATTTGAATGGATACCTTTTTTTCTTCTTTTTTCATTTTTTATTATATCTAAAAATAAAAAATTTTATTTTAAAAT
>MU737767.1:0-16773 GCA_026770625.1 Nicotiana glauca | reverse complement strand
AAAAAAATATTTGGTAGTTTTGTATAGACATAAACTACTATATTTATAGAAACAAAAAGCTACCATATCTTTAGATATAGATATAGATATAAATACATAGATTATATTTATCTAAGATCTATTTCATTCAACTATTTGCATTAATTATGTTTCCATTTATAATTCAAATTTTTAATGTTCTCTTAAAATTGCCAAGTGACTTCATTTTAACTTGCCACTTGGCGTAACCACATGCTTCACTACTCTCCTTTTAATATAATATAGAAGATTCGAAATACTATCAAATTTAAATCAAATTGTAATTTTGATTTTTCAAATATAAAAAAATAAATTTACTGTTATTTTTAATACTTGCTATTTTTGTATTATTTTTCATCAGCAAATGAACTTTTCTTTTATCTCAACTCAAATATTTTAATCTATAAATTCGTAATCAAATTATTTTTTTCTTAAAAAAATATTTGGCAGTTTTGTATAGACATAAACTGCTATATTTATAGAAACAAAAAGCTACCATATCTTTAGATATAGATATAGATATAAATACATAGATTAGATTTATCTAAGATCTATTTCATTCAACTATTTGCATTAATTATGTTTCCATTTATAATTTAAATTTTTAATGTTGTCTTAAAATTGTCAAGTGACTTCATTTTAGCTTGCCACATGGCGTAACCACATGCTTCACTACTCTCTTTTTAATATAATATAGATATAGATTCGAAATACTATCAAATTTAAATCAAATTGTAATTTTGATGTTTCAAATATAAATAAAAAAATTTACTGTTATTTTTAATACTTGCTATTTTTGTATTATTTTTCATCAGCAAATGAACTTTTCTTTTATCTCAACTCAAATATTTTAATCTATAAATTCGCAATCAAATTATTTTTTTCTTAAAAAAATATTTGCCAGTTTTGTATTGACATAAACTACTATATTTATAGAAACAAAAAGCTACCATATCTTTAGATATTGATATAGATATAAATACATATATTAGACTTATCTAAGATCTATTTTATTCAACTATTAGCATTAATTATATTTTCATTTATAATTTAAATTTTTAATGTTGTCTTAAAATTACTAAGTAGCTTCATTTTAGCTTGCTACTTGGCGTAACCACATGCTTCACTACTCTCCTTTTAATATAATATAGATTACAAAAGGAATAGTATGACATACTAATACAAAAAGAGAAATTGTAATAACTTTTCACTTTAGTATAACTAAATCAACATTTTCACAGCTTCTCAAACTCTCCACGAATGGGTTAAATATAATATTTTTTAGAAAAAATATGTATACATATATATCTTTATGTAAAGAACTTATTAAATTGTACGTATAATCAAGGCATTTGCGTGTATAGATTACGTGATATTATTTTCACACTATATATATGTTACATAATAAATTAGTTGAAGTGCAAGTTAACTCAGATATCACCGATATTTAAAAAAAAAAAATACATAAATGGTTGCTTATTCAACCACTTAAACTAAGAATAATTGACGGATATAAATATATGTAAAACTTTTATATACAATATATAATTTATGTATACCGTCTAGGAAAAATAAATAAATATTAAATTCGATTGGTTTGTATAAAGAGTCCAAAAAAAGAAATAAAAAATATAACAAAAAAGGGAGGGAAAAAGTGAAGGGGGATTTGGTGTTTGTGTGTGGGGGGGATGGAGGTTTACGGGAAGGAGTATGGGGAATCTGTAATTTTGGTTGAAATTTCATTAGTATGTACTAATTTTTTTGAGAGATTTAGAAATACAAAAAAAGTAAAATACGCTAATTGAAATAAATAAACCTAATAAATTGTAGTTAAAAATATTAATACTTCTGAAGGGTGTTAGTGAATGCGACTTATATGTGCATTATTGATGCGACTTATAAATCGTATTTTGTGAATGCGATTATAACTCATGAGCTGTTTTGACTATCGTACAAGCAGTCCTTGAAATTCATCCCTCCAGCGAAAAGCTGGATATTGGGAATACCAAAACGGAGTTCGAAATTTCTTCGGCAATAAGAAACGATAACAGCGCCGGGGAATTGACATCGAAGTCCTTTCAAGTAACTGTTCATCTGTTCCTAACTGAAATTGTGGAAGATGAAGATCACTGTAATGACAACTGACGAACAAATCGTCACTCTCGATGTTGATCGTGACGAATCTGTAAGTAATTCACCTCTCATTATTCTCCTTTTCCATTTTTTATATTTAATTTTAATAGCAGACCTAAATCCCTAAAGTTTTGTGGATACATTTGGATCTTAAAGTTTTTTTATGCTGAAGATGTTTGTGATTGTGTGTGCCACAGGTAGAGAACCTGAAAGCTCTACTGGAAGTTGAGGTTAGTTGGAATTCGTCATGGTTTCATTTTATATGACACAGTTAATATGTGTGTGTTTTTATACTGTGGTAATATAAGAAAACTTAAATAAACAGTTGAAAGTTAGTTCGATAGAGAAAACACTATGTCAAAGTTCAAATTTTGATTAGTATTTGAATTCTGCAAAGTTGTGAAAGTTATATACAATAATGTAGTTGATGGAATTGTGGTGTACGATTTGGAAAATTGGTAGATATGAACTAAGAGAATATAAAAGGATTTAAATTATGTACACTGACTGTGTAAAGTCAGTAATTTTAATCCCAGGTTAGTTACCACTATTACCCGATTACAATTAATATTTGTCTAGCAACGTACCTGTAATTGCATATTGAGTAACCTGCTTGTGTAATTTTTTTTCACCGTCGGTGTGTAGTAACTCAAAATAAAAAGGAAGAGTAACATATCGATTGTGGTGGAATTATCACTTTTGTGTATATATATATATATATAAATATTATTGAGAATGAAGAGTTATCACTTACTTTTACAATGAGTGTTGTGTATATATGTTGGATGAGCAGACACAAGTGCCTCTTCAGCAGCAGCAGCTTTTGTACAATGGGAGGGAAATGAGGAATTCTGACAAACTGAGCGCTCTTGGCGTTGGTGATGGAGATTTGGTGATGATGGTGTCTAGTGCAGCATCCTTGTCTAGGTGCATTTTCGGCTCATATCGCTTTTGTTTATGTTTTGTTATTTTATTGGCTGTTTATTGTCTCATGTTGTTATCCTTTACCCATTTGCTCTGCCATATCGTGCAAGTACATCTTGTCTTTCATCTTCTGCTAACAACAGATAAATGCATTTCAGTGCACCTGCAAATGACTTGAGCTTCAAGCAAGATGGATCTGCTGTAAATCCTGCAGCTTTCCAACAACACTTGAGAAATGATTCCAATTTGATGGCCCAACTTTTTCAGGTGGAGCAAGTTAGCCATTTCCTTTTTTTATTTTGCATTTGGTAAAACAATTTAAGAAAGAAATCATCTCAAAAGCATTGCTGTTTTCAGCATATGACCTGCTCAAAGGTTTTTAACTGTAAGCACCCATACATTTCCAATTTGATTTATTATTTAACACCTCCCCACTAATGACTTCATCACGACCTTATAGGCATGAAGGATTAGTTATATTTTGAAAGGAAGTTTCATGCTTATTTTGTGGGTTCTTCTCATACTTTGTGATTTTGTTGGACTAGTCTGATTTTTAAATGATTAGTAATTTTGACTTCATCATGATCTTACATGCCTAATGAGGGATTAGTTAGATTTGGAGAGGAAATTTTCATATGCATTCTGATGGATTCCTCTTAATATTCTGATGTGGACATGTGATCATTAATTTTGTTCACGTCCGCTCCACTTTGTGCTGTGGCTGGTTTGCAATATAGCACCGAGGTCCCATGAGCCTGTATATGATGTTTGAACTTGCAGAATGATCCTGAGTTAGCACAAGCTGTCCTCGGGAATGACCTAAATAAGCTGCAAGACCTTCTGCGTCTGCGTCATCAGCACAAATCAGAGCTACGGCGTCGTCAAGAAGAGGAGATGGTCAGGAGCTTCTATTGCTAAATTGCTATCTTTTTCTGTATATTTCCATGTTGATTGTTTCATAATTACGTGCTACAAGATGTCGTGAAACTGAAAGCTAGTGATTGGTTGCAAAGAAGAGCAGAATGTGAAATCTCCTTATGCCACATTTTGAGAACAGTTATTTGTTTGCTCCATTTAGGATCGTGTGCTTTCTTTAATAGTTTAATGGCAAGATCACGATTATCTCATAATATCTACTAAGAATGGGACATTAAGGAATTGGCAGAGGCTTTTGAAGGTGTTCTGCAAAGTTATGTGATCCTTTTTGATATGAAAAAGACCATATATCTTCGCAGAACACCTTCAAAAGCTTGCAAAGTTATGTGATCCGGCTTTACACTTTGTTTTTGCTATCGGAAGTCTGAACCTTTGCCCCTAGCTTATATGAAATAAGCTGGATAGCTCAATATTTCTCAACCATTTGAGCTAAATGTTTCTAATTCTAACTTCTTCTATAGACATCTGGAAATTTTGTTTCCTTTGGTGGGACGTGCTCTCTCTGATATGCATTAAGTGTAATGATTAAAGAGGATTCATATAGCTGACCCAGCTAATTCGGGATTGAGGATTTGTAGATTGATTGATATTCATTGATTAATCTACATTATGTTGAATTGTAGGCATTGCTTTATGCCGATCCATTCGATGTCGAGGCACAAAGGAAAATAGAAGAAGCAATTCGCCAGGTTAGTTTGGCATAATAAATCTTGTCATCATTATTGTTTTCAATCAAAATTATCTTTTATTTTTCTTTTCTATGTATTCTTTTGTCGACATTTACATTGGCAGAATTGTACCAGATGATGTTCCGGAGACTGTTTCAAGTTATTAGCACAAGCGTTCCATTTGATACATTCTTGAAAATGTTGGTTTATGTTTAGTCAACAATGGCATGCTGAAAATGTTGGTTTATGTTTAGTCAACAATGGCATGCTGAAAATGTTGGTTTATGTTTAGTCAACAATGGCATGCCAATTGGAAGAGTTGGTGGGAAGAGTTGGTGGAAAAAGTTGGCATGAATGCTAGGAGGAAGCTTCCTCCTTTGATGTTACCCATGACATCAAGAGGAGTTAGTTTGATGTCACCAATGACATCAAGAGGAGGTCCTTACCTCTATAAATAGATGCACTCTTTCATTTGTAGAATCCATCCCAAAACCAATACAATATATTGTAGTGAGTAGAGAGTTAAGAGAGAAAGTCTCTTAAGCTTAATTGGGAAATCTCCCCTTCCTTTGTAAATAATAGAAAGGCAATTGTTCTCTGGTGGACGTAGGATTATTTTGATCCGAACCACGTTAAATCGTGTGTTCTTTCTTTTGCGTTTCCGCTAACAATTCTTTTATTTCGATATGGTTTTTTTCACGTGAATGGACCATAAACAGTCCTTCTTGCTCTTTTTCCTAGTATTTTTCTGAAAGCGCATTCGTTTAAGCACGACTTACCAGTGGAATATATTAATATATTCCACTGGTAAGTCGTGCTTAAACGAATGCGCTTTCAGAAAAATACTAGGAAAAAGAGCAAGAATGGCTCTTTAGGGTCCATGCACCTGAAAAAAACCATATCGAAATAAAAGAATTGTTAGCGGAAACGTAAAAGAAAGAACACAAGATTTAACATGGTTCGGATCAAAATAATCCTACATCCACCAGAGAATAATTTCCTTTCTATTAGTTACAAAGGAAGGGGAGATTTCCCAATTAAGCTTAAGAGACTTTCTCTCTTAACTCTCTACCCACTACAATATATTGTATTGGTTTTGGGATGGATTCTACAAATGAAAGAGTGCATCTATTTATAGAGGTAAGGACCTCCTCTTGATGTCATTGGTGACATCAAACTACCTCCTCTTGATATCATGGGTGACATCAAAGGAGGAAGCTTCCTCCTATGATGTTACCCATGACATCAAGAGGAGGTCCTTACCTCTATAAATAGATGCACTCTTTCATTTGTAGAATCCATCCCAAAACCAATACAATATATTGTAGTGAGTAGAGAGTTAAGAGAGAAAGTCTCTTAAGCTTAATTGGGAAATCTCCCCTTCCTTTGTAAATAATAGAAAGGCAATTGTTCTCTGGTGGACGTAGGATTATTTTGATCCGAACCACGTTAAATCGTGTGTTCTTTCTTTTGCGTTTCCGCTAACAATTCTTTTATTTCGATATGGTTTTTTTCACGTGAATGGACCATAAACAGTCCTTCTTGCTCTTTTTCCTAGTATTTTTCTGAAAGCGCATTCGTTTAAGCACGACTTACCAGTGGAATATATTAATATATTCCACTGGTAAGTCGTGCTTAAACGAATGCGCTTTCAGAAAAATACTAGGAAAAAGAGCAAGAATGGCTCTTTAGGGTCCATGCACCTGAAAAAAACCATATCGAAATAAAAGAATTGTTAGCGGAAACGTAAAAGAAAGAACACAAGATTTAACATGGTTCGGATCAAAATAATCCTACATCCACCAGAGAATAATTTCCTTTCTATTAGTTACAAAGGAAGGGGAGATTTCCCAATTAAGCTTAAGAGACTTTCTCTCTTAACTCTCTACCCACTACAATATATTGTATTGGTTTTGGGATGGATTCTACAAATGAAAGAGTGCATCTATTTATAGAGGTAAGGACCTCCTCTTGATGTCATTGGTGACATCAAACTACCTCCTCTTGATATCATGGGTGACATCAAAGGAGGAAGCTTCCTCCTATGATGTTACCCATGACATCAAGAGGAGGTCCTTACCTCTATAAATAGATGCACTCTTTCATTTGTAGAATCCATCCCAAAACCAATACAATATATTGTAGTGAGTAGAGAGTTAAGAGAGAAAGTCTCTTAAGCTTAATTGGGAAATCTCCCCTTCCTTTGTAAATAATAGAAAGGCAATTGTTCTCTGGTGGACGTAGGATTATTTTGATCCGAACCACGTTAAATCGTGTGTTCTTTCTTTTGCGTTTCCGCTAACAATTCTTTTATTTCGATATGGTTTTTTTCACGTGAATGGACCATAAACAGTCCTTCTTGCTCTTTTTCCTAGTATTTTTCTGAAAGCGCATTCGTTTAAGCACGACTTACCAGTGGAATATATTAATATATTCCACTGGTAAGTCGTGCTTAAACGAATGCGCTTTCAGAAAAATACTAGGAAAAAGAGCAAGAATGGCTCTTTAGGGTCCATGCACCTGAAAAAAACCATATCGAAATAAAAGAATTGTTAGCGGAAACGTAAAAGAAAGAACACAAGATTTAACATGGTTCGGATCAAAATAATCCTACATCCACCAGAGAATAATTTCCTTTCTATTAGTTACAAAGGAAGGGGAGATTTCCCAATTAAGCTTAAGAGACTTTCTCTCTTAACTCTCTACCCACTACAATATATTGTATTGGTTTTGGGATGGATTCTACAAATGAAAGAGTGCATCTATTTATAGAGGTAAGGACCTCCTCTTGATGTCATTGGTGACATCAAACTACCTCCTCTTGATATCATGGGTGACATCAAAGGAGGAAGCTTCCTCCTATGATGTTACCCATGACATCAAGAGGAGGTCCTTACCTCTATAAATAGATGCACTCTTTCATTTGTAGAATCCATCCCAAAACCAATACAATATATTGTAGTGAGTAGAGAGTTAAGAGAGAAAGTCTCTTAAGCTTAATTGGGAAATCTCCCCTTCCTTTGTAAATAATAGAAAGGCAATTGTTCTCTGGTGGACGTAGGATTATTTTGATCCGAACCACGTTAAATCGTGTGTTCTTTCTTTTGCGTTTCCGCTAACAATTCTTTTATTTCGATATGGTTTTTTTCACGTGAATGGACCATAAACAGTCCTTCTTGCTCTTTTTCCTAGTATTTTTCTGAAAGCGCATTCGTTTAAGCACGACTTACCAGTGGAATATATTAATATATTCCACTGGTAAGTCGTGCTTAAACGAATGCGCTTTCAGAAAAATACTAGGAAAAAGAGCAAGAATGGCTCTTTAGGGTCCATGCACCTGAAAAAAACCATATCGAAATAAAAGAATTGTTAGCGGAAACGTAAAAGAAAGAACACAAGATTTAACATGGTTCGGATCAAAATAATCCTACATCCACCAGAGAATAATTTCCTTTCTATTAGTTACAAAGGAAGGGGAGATTTCCCAATTAAGCTTAAGAGACTTTCTCTCTTAACTCTCTACCCACTACAATATATTGTATTGGTTTTGGGATGGATTCTACAAATGAAAGAGTGCATCTATTTATAGAGGTAAGGACCTCCTCTTGATGTCATTGGTGACATCAAACTACCTCCTCTTGATATCATGGGTGACATCAAAGGAGGAAGCTTCCTCCTATGATGTTACCCATGACATCAAGAGGAGGTCCTTACCTCTATAAATAGATGCACTCTTTCATTTGTAGAATCCATCCCAAAACCAATACAATATATTGTAGTGAGTAGAGAGTTAAGAGAGAAAGTCTCTTAAGCTTAATTGGGAAATCTCCCCTTCCTTTGTAAATAATAGAAAGGCAATTGTTCTCTGGTGGACGTAGGATTATTTTGATCCGAACCACGTTAAATCGTGTGTTCTTTCTTTTGCGTTTCCGCTAACAATTCTTTTATTTCGATATGGTTTTTTTCACGTGAATGGACCATAAACAGTCCTTCTTGCTCTTTTTCCTAGTATTTTTCTGAAAGCGCATTCGTTTAAGCACGACTTACCAGTGGAATATATTAATATATTCCACTGGTAAGTCGTGCTTAAACGAATGCGCTTTCAGAAAAATACTAGGAAAAAGAGCAAGAATGGCTCTTTAGGGTCCATGCACCTGAAAAAAACCATATCGAAATAAAAGAATTGTTAGCGGAAACGTAAAAGAAAGAACACAAGATTTAACATGGTTCGGATCAAAATAATCCTACATCCACCAGAGAATAATTTCCTTTCTATTAGTTACAAAGGAAGGGGAGATTTCCCAATTAAGCTTAAGAGACTTTCTCTCTTAACTCTCTACCCACTACAATATATTGTATTGGTTTTGGGATGGATTCTACAAATGAAAGAGTGCATCTATTTATAGAGGTAAGGACCTCCTCTTGATGTCATTGGTGACATCAAACTACCTCCTCTTGATATCATGGGTGACATCAAAGGAGGAAGCTTCCTCCTATGATGTTACCCATGACATCAAGAGGAGGTCCTTACCTCTATAAATAGATGCACTCTTTCATTTGTAGAATCCATCCCAAAACCAATACAATATATTGTAGTGAGTAGAGAGTTAAGAGAGAAAGTCTCTTAAGCTTAATTGGGAAATCTCCCCTTCCTTTGTAAATAATAGAAAGGCAATTGTTCTCTGGTGGACGTAGGATTATTTTGATCCGAACCACGTTAAATCTTGTGTTCTTTCTTTTACGTTTCCGCTAACAATTCTTTTATTTCGATATGGTTTTTTTCACGTGAATGGACCATAAACAGTCATTCTTGCTCTTTTTCCTAGTATTTTTCTGAAAGCGCATTAGTTTAAGCACGACTTACCATTGGAATATATAAATATATTGGCAAATGTCTGAACTAACTTCTTCGGTAGGACATTTATTATCTGATCTAATATTGATTTGGCGAAGATAAGTGGCTTTTATATTGAGACACTCGAATACGAACTAATGACATCTATTTAAATGAGGATTGTATCCTTTCCTACTAGCGTCTCTTGCAACCATTTGTAGCTTTTGCTTGTTGATTTTTGACGACGGAGTCTGTGGAACTTGTAGTTGATATCGATGTATGTAGCGGACTCATATAGTCAAGATTCACATATCCGATTCCAACTAATTTGGATTTGGACCTAATTGATTGATTGGCTGCTAGAGTTTGTGGAACTTGTCCTTGATCGTCCTTACTCTCTTTGTAATTCTGTTACAGTAAAACGCCTTAATCATAAAGCCTTGCCAATATTTTCCTTCTACCTTATTGTAGTTTTCTCTTTCGTTGTGATGTCTTTATCAAAAACTGCAAAATATCCAATATGCAACGGAAGTTCGGTCTAGTTGTGTTAGAGCTTTTCCATGTTTTGCATATTTTCCAGAAAGGAATTGAAGAAAACTGGGCAGCAGCATTGGAATACAATCCTGAAGCTTTTGCAAGGGTGGTATGTAAAACTACCTCATGCCTTTCAAATATTGATTGTCTCTGTGGTTTTAATGAAGCTGGGTTAACTTTTATGGCATATTTCAGGTTATGTTATACGTTGACATGGAAGTAAATGGGCATCCTCTAAAGGTAGGGATTTTGATTTAGATGTGCTCCATCTTCTTGGTACATCTTTTTACTTTTGGTTGAGTGGGATATTATCTTTTTTTGGTTTAGGCTTTTGTGGATAGTGGAGCTCAGTCAACAATTATATCTAAGAGCTGTGCAGAACGTTGTGGGTATGATTTACTAGGCTGTGCTGCTGTGTTGTTTATAGTAACTTGTTTAATTCTTTTAATATTTTATTAGCACAATTGATTATTAAAGCAAGCATAATACCTTTCTTTATCAAAAAAATTATTAAATTGCAAACATAGAAATTAATGAATAGGTTTAGTCAGAGAAATATTTGTACCGTATCAAAGAAAAAAAGTCAGAGATATAAGAAGAGTTTCTCTCATTTTTGTTCTTTTCTATATATGAAATTTAACAATGAGGTATGTTGTTGGAAAATTCGTATTCTAGAAGGACAGAAGAATAACAATAAGCAAATTAAAGATTCAACTTGAACTGTAGAAGCACAAAAGAACTAGTGCAACATCGTCAACTCCTGCTGTAATCTGCTTGACACTAAGATTGCATGCTTTTCATCGACATGCTATGGTGCTTCAAGGCTATTCCGGATTGTTGTTAGCTCTGAACATTTAGGGTTACTTTTTGATATCCGTTGTCTATTATAAGATTTCAGAACTATCTTTAAAATTTATAATACAACCCAGGAGGCATTCATTAGCTTGATGAGGAAGCTGAGTGAATAACTAATATGTTTATAGGGTAGAAGGGCGGGCCCATTATTCACCGAGTTTCAAACCGTATACCATTGGCCCTTGATTATTTCTCGGTTATCAAAAAGTAAAAGTTTATGGGCAATACATTAGTCTGTTTGATATTCAGGGTTTTGGTCTTATTTACCGTAAGAATAATGTAGTAATAAATGTAACTGGTGTTTGTTGCTGGCTTATTGTTTTTCCAGAAATAGGCTAGCCCTGAAGATTTGTTAACTATCACTGCTGACCCGTTCTCTTGCAGATTGTTGAGGCTATTAGATACACGCTATAAGGGCATTGCTCATGGAGTTGGTCAATCAGAGATACTAGGTCGCATTCATGTTGCTCCAATCAAGGTTCGTTGCTTCCTTGGAGCTTATGGGCTATCTTGCAATCTTGTGTCTGTACTTCAAGTGCATTGACGTATATAATAGATGCTGCTGTTCTACTGATGAGTTCTTTCTATTCTCATGCCCTGCCCGGAAAATTAAATAGAGTGATTAAATTTCTGCTGCTATGAAATCCTTTCCATATTCTGTTGTTTCAGTTTCTGTACTATACTATTTCTTAGTAATGCAATTTTTATGATCTGGATTACTGATGCTAAGTATCCTATCTATGGAGCTTAGCAGTCTACAAATTAAATATAATCTACATGCTAACCTTTCTGCAGAACTTGTAGCTATAAATAATAGTCAAATAATTACTAATAATCTGTCTGCTGCAAGTAGTTTTAGCTTATTGCCATTTGCTTTAAATCAATCTGTCTGATGACTTGTCCCAGTAATCAGTTGGTGATAATTACTTGTTCTACCCATAATACTAGAGGATTAAATTGTGCAACCAGACACATATGCATTCGTTTTTGTAAATGAAAAGCTGTCGAAGTAATAAAATGCCTGTTAACATGTTTCACTTCAATTTGCTAAACTCTTAACTATGGCAGATTGGGCAAATATTTTACCCTTGTTCTTTCGTGGTGTTGGATTCTCCCAATATGGAATTTCTCTTTGGACTTGACATGCTTCGCAAACACCAGGTTGACTTTCTTTCCTTGCCTGTAACATCTTTTTCTTTTCTGTTCTTACCTTTTCTTTTCAACACGTCTTTATAAGTTGACAGTAATGATCTTTTGCAGTGCATGATTGATCTGAAGGAGAATGTTCTGAGAGTTGGTGGAGGGGAAGTTGCTGTACCATTTCTACAAGGTTGCTGATGCCTCCTGGTTACTTTTGTGTACTGGATAGTACTACCTTTGAGCTTTTACTAAGTTTGTCTACATCAAATTTCAGAGAAGGACATTCCTGGTCATTTTCTTGATGAGGAGAGGTTCACCAAGGAGGCTTCGAGCTCAGGAGCCCAGGTAAAGACATTTTTTTTATATAATGAGTTTTTCCGGACTTGACATTATCCATTATTTCTTTTTCATTCTCTGAAAGTGGGTACATGGGACTATACTTTTTGCTGCATATAGTTTAATGCGAGCAATAAATGAACGACGAGTTTGACCTATTTCAGCTTCAAAATAGGTCAAAAGCTAATGTTACACAAATTTGAGTGCAATTTTGGTGATATGCACTCTCCGCCATAAAAGATAAAGTTGATGCTGAAATTAATGAAATCATTGACAGAATGATTGCCTAGGATTGGCTTCTTTTTACAATTATGACATTCTTGATGCAAGTTTCTTGTTTTCCCGGGGTTGCTAGAGCTCGTTTGCTCTAAAGATTGTGCAATATGTTATCCTACAATTTTTAACTCTTTAAGATCATGCAGCCCTTTAATAATCTGTTATAGTATCTTTTCCTCTAAATATTCAAATCAGGATTTGGACCTTCTAGGAACTGTGCTTTTTCCTTGTGTTTTTAGTTTCTGGACGAGGCAGCAGTACTAAACCTTTTTTTTTTTTTTTTTTTGGGCTGTGCAGGCAACATCTGGAGCAAAGGAGAAGCCTGGTCCTGCAAAAGGAGGCCCTTCCGGTTAGCTTCAATTTCCAAAACATATTTGTGAATTTCATTTCAACTGTATCATCTGGACTGCTCCGCCACACCCAAGGATTCAAAATCCGTACAATAATTTGCTTAACATGATCTAGGAAGAGTCAACAAGATGACATGAATTTTCTTTCTATTTTGCTTTTGGTTGTTTCTACAGCTCTCTTTATTTCTCTATTTTGAGTTCCGTTTACTTATAGTTCAACCTTGTCTTGATCCACAGGAAGCCCTCCTGGGAACTCGACACAGGTAAATTAGAGATTAATTTGCTCCTTGGCAGCCTGCATATATTTGTTGTTCCTTTGAAATAAAAATAGTGATTGTTAAGTAGAACAGATCTTTTATATGGTCTTCGTGCTATTTATCTGCAGGGAACTGAATTTGAAGCCAAAGTTGCAAAGCTTGTTGAATTAGGGTTTGGAAGGGATGCAGTAATACAGGCTCTGAAGTTTTTCGATGGTAACGAAGAACAAGCTGCCGGATATCTATTTGGGGGTTGATCATCTCTTTTCTGTCATAGAATTAAGATCTGTGGCTTAATTTATGTATTCTCAACATTTTTTGGATTTTAGCAATGACTGCTTACTATTGCATTCAAATTTGTCTTTGAAATTATATTGTTGGGCACAAACTTAACCTTGCTTTTCCTGCTTGGATTGCCATGCTATGATGAATTGGACAAGGAGTGGAATTCAAAGTGATTTATTAAGTTCTGTGGTTGGTTGAACGTTATATTAAACATAATGCATGCTAATAAGTTAGCTTATTTTCAAGTTTATCTGTGATTCAGTCAGCGTAATTAGATTTTACACTTAACCGGTCGAGGGTATGGCCTAGTGGTCAATGAAGTCCGTTGAGAACCATGAGGTTTTGGGTTCAAATCTAGTAGAGGTAAAAATGCTAAGTAATTTTTTTCCACCTGTCCAAACTTTGGTAGGTAGAATTATCCGATACATTGTGCTGGTGGGAGGTAATTGGTATTCCGTGAATTTGTGAAACACATCTTAATTTTTTCATTTTTGTCTCCAAAGAATATGATTACAGTTACATAATCTTAAACACCTTCAATTAGATACACTTCTTTCTCAAATGCGTTGCACAGTTTCTCTTCTTCTTTCTCTGTTTCAGTTGTGATTAGGGGTGGCAAAACGGTTAAAAGAAAACAGTTAATCATCCATATTATTCACTAAAAAATGAGTTGGATAATAAACTTTTTAAAAACGAATCATATATGGATAAGAATCATATTATCTACTTAGAAAATGGTTAACCAATGAGTTTAACTTTTACATTGTTCCTTAAGTTTGGGAGACTAGGAATTCTCTTAAAAGTGATCATATTCAAGAAGTCATGGATAATTTGGTTACCCATATTATCCACCAGTTAACCCCTTTTTTATCCGTATTAAATATGGGTCGGGTCAGATAATTTATCTGTTATTTTATTATCAGTTTTCGACCCGAACCATATCTGACCCGACCCGTCCACTTGTCACTCCTACTTGTGATGAATCGATTTTTCAAGGAGTTGGCCTATGCTCATTTTTGCTCAAAAAAGGAAAAGAAATTTAAATATAACCTTTCATAATTTGAATATAACTAAATTGTCACGCCCCTACCTCGGGAGGCGCGACCGACGCTCAATCGAGTGAACCCAACTGAGCAAGCCTCATTTACACTTTCTACCCAACTCAATATGATTAAGGAATCCGGCTCTCAATTTTTGAGACAATAGCAAACTTGAACATTCAACGTTGTTAGTTCATTTTTTTATATAACAAATCTTAAATTGTGGTTAAGTTTCCAAGATCTTATACAGTCATTGCTTAGACGAACTAGAGAATAGAGTTGCACACAGATCATTAACCCATTCAATACCCATACATAACCCACACGTTGTCTACGGAGCCTCTATGGATACAAAAGACGTAATATGACAACGCCGACAACAAGGCCCTAGCTATACCTCAAAAGTGAAAGTCTACAACAAAAGATGAACAACATAACCCCTATAAAGGAAGAAAGGGGGCTCACCAAGTCTTCGGGAGGAGGACACTCCGCTATGGGCGATCGGCACTGTCCGCTGTAGAACCACCTACATTCATTTAAAAATGTAGCCCCCCCGGCAAAAGGGACGTTAGTACCATGGAATAGTACTAGTATGTATAACTAACACCATCTAGTTAGAAAGAACTATACAAGAATAGAAATTTACAAGTATAACTCGAAACTTCAAAAGATCACCACATTATCAATCAAAAGAATCGTACAACTTTCACATCGTTTTTCCATAGCTTTTAGTTTGGGGCATTTCATACTATTCATCATTTGTTTCCAATACCGCCGCTATCTAGAGCGGAGTCCGATCTCGACCCGATCGGCTAGGTTGCCTGATTTGAGACATATACTTCAATCACAATCTCATTTCCCTTTTGCGAAATTCATTCGCAATACTACTGCTATCTTGAGCGGAGGCCGGTCTCGGCCCGATCGGCTAGGCCGCCTTGCCAAGGCATTGTTCCCTTCTCATTAATCATTTCGTTTCACATATATCGTTTCATAGGCACTTGGGGCCATAACTTATCACATCATTCTTAGCGCTAGGCCGCATTTTACATTATTCCCAATTTCAATATTCGCTTTGTCATTTAGGACAGTAGGTGCACACAAGAGCAATTTAAATTGTAAGCATGAATAAGACTTCACATAGATGGCACAATATATGCAGCTTCAATCTCGATTTAAGGTATAAGCATTTCAATATATACTTCATACCTTTGCCCCTTTCAAGTTATCAAGATAGCACGTTGATCATGTTGAGACACATTTTTCGCACATATAAGGTTACAACACCAACTCATGTAAAATAACAAGCAATGCAACAATTCAACTTTAATCTTACCATGTTCACACAATCACCGATGAAACTCAATTTCTAAAAGACGGGGTTTTAGCCATACATACCTTAATATGGCTTTCCTTAATCCTTACAAAATTTCGAAACTCTTAGCACTTCGATCTATTGTATAAGAATTATAAATTGAACCGAGAATTATAGACAAGATTAAGATTCTAGCTCGTTTGAGCATATTATCAAACATTAAAGGTGCATTGTGATCTTAGGTCCTTTTTGAAAGAAATTTCTTCAATGATATACCCCAATTGTTGTCTCTTTAGTTCTCATCCCCCCATACCCAATTATCTCTTATGCATGCAAATTTATTAGCCCTTTTTACCCTAGAACTCAATTATTAACCACTTATCTTAACTAGCAATTTCAAAATTACAGATTATGGAACACGTTCTTACCTTTTTAGAGTGAAGACCTAGCAACTCTCCTGACAATCTTCAAGATTTTGGGGTAAGAGTTGGGTGGGGATTAGATGAAGGTCACTCCCTCTCTCTCTAGAAATCCTCTCCCCACTCTATTTTCAGTAAAAATAACATAGAGAAGATCGGATTGAGTGTTTTTAATGGGATGGGGTCGGATTTTAAAATTAGAAAATAGGAGCCCGACTAAATCTGCAATTGCAAAGCTGACATGCGGCCCACAGAATGGACCGCAAAATGCTCCCCAAAACCTGAAGACACTGTTTGGGTATGCGACATAAATGCGGTCTGCATACCCATTCTGTGGTCGCATAATGCATCGCAGAACTGGCCCTTACATAATCCCAAGAGGATTATTGATCACGCCCAAGTATATCCTCTAAATAGGATTCTGCGGACGTTGCAAATAAAACCCGAGTATTACGC
>MU737766.1:64576-78857 GCA_026770625.1 Nicotiana glauca | reverse complement strand
GGAGATGAAGACAAGTAGTTGGAATTTTCCGGGCTTAGATAACTTTGGAAAATCAGTTGAAGAGGATGAGACCCTCTCTCTCAAGAACCCTCTCTTCCTTCTCTCTAGTTCTACCCAGAAAATGTGTAAAAATGAAGTGTTGGGTCATTTTATTGAAGAAGAGATCGGGTTAAAAAATTAGAAAATCTAGAGCCGAGTCGGGTCTGCGGTCGCACTCTGCGATCGCAGAGTGGAAATGCGGTCCGCATAATGGACCGCAGAAGTGCTCCAAAAACCTGACTTCTCTGCCTGGGTTTGCGACAGAAATGCGGAAATAGGAGCAATCAGCAACAGTATATGGCAACAGCAACTAGTAACTCAGCACATCTTAGAAAACAGACACGAAAATCCAAGATTGCTTCAAAATCAGATAGATTCACATGTACAGCCACAACACAAAACCAAAGTGTTCAGAAACAGCCTCAGATTCACTCGACAAATCCTCAAATACCTTTGGATACTTTGATAAAACTCAAACTTAACAGAAATGAAGGAATTCTAAAGGTCTTTCAAATTGATCTACAAAATGCAATCGAACAGTGAAATTTTTGGTTTTCTACTGATTTGCTACTGTTTTTAATTTTTCTGGACAAAATTTTTAGAAGTGAAGAAAGGATTTTTTAGCTCTTAAGTATTTGAAATCCCAAAATAAGGATCAGATCTGCTGATAGGATTTTTGGGGGGAAATTTGGAGGTTCTCCAACTTATTTTACAAGTAAAGGGACTGCCTATTTATAGATATAATTGGATGGAATTTCAGATTTTACTTTTTACACATTAGTCCCTATTTATTTTTATTTTTACCCCCTATTTCTGACTTGTCTCACAAGTAAGTGCACCTATTTAGCCAAAATCTACACTAGAGTTTATTCTAGAAGGTTCTATACCCCTTACAATTCCTATACTACCCCTACCTCACTTCTAAAATTACCAAATCAGATTAAAATACCCTTTTCCATTACCCAAACTACCCTTTAATTAGGCTGTACTTACTATTAGCCTATTTTATATACCCAAAATGCCCCCACCTTCCCCTCAGAATTACTGCCCTTGTCTATCCCAATCAGCTATATCCAAACAAGCTAAATGCCTCTATAATTCAATACTACCAAATAATCAATTAATCAGTCGACACAATTAACATGAAATCTATTATTGAAATCATACTACCACTGAACAAACTATAAAACCAAAAATCCAATTAATTGCTAATTAATCCTAAATTGACACCTAACGAGTTGACTGACTAAAAGTGATTAAGACAAACAAATTACAGACTAAATGACAGAATAAACATTAACCTAAGAACATGCATTACTAATTGACAAATTTTCCACACAAGTAAAATCAGAAAAGAGAATAATAAAAGAAAAAATGGAATTAGAGCATGGAAAGAGACGACTTACTAAAACAGGAATTCCGGCCAACCATTATTGCTTGAATCCTCTAGGATTCTTGACACGTAACATCCCTAATCGTGTGTTTTCAAAAGAAAACACATGATTAGGGATGCCGCGGTCCAAAATCTTGAAGATTAGAAATTAGGGTTCTTGGTCAGAAATTTTAAAATGAATATTTGAGGACTTCTTGGAAGATTCGAAACAAATGGTTATGGTGGTTGGGTAGAGGAGGTCAAGGCGGTTCTATGGTGTTATTTTGGGGTCGATTGGGTTAACCGGCGACTTGGCCGGAAAATATTCTGATGAAGATTCGACGAGATATGGGAGGATTCGAGGGAAACTGATGGTAGGGATGGCAAGAGGGCTTCATGGTTAATCTATGGTGCAAATTCGGTGGTTATCAGCGTAGGTTATATTTCCCGCCGGTGAGGGTTCCGGCGATGTCGGCGGCGGAGGAGGAGTATACGATGAAGATGACTTATGTTTTTAGGGTTATAACCCTTTTCGGGTATGTTTATGAAATACTGACGGATATCTTGTGGCCGTTGGATTAGAAATATTTGACGGCTCAGATGGAAGGGTATCAAGAAAACGGTGTCGTTTTGTTTTGAGGGTGGCCCGGGCCGGGTAGAGTTGGGGCGGATTGGGTTGTGCTAGTTCTGGATCCGTGTGTTTTGGGGTTGGTTCGTAACAGCCCAATTTACTCAATTTATTTTATTTCTTTGTTTTTCTTCTTTTTTTTAATTTCTTTTGCTTTGTTTTCATTTTTGTATTTTTTATATTTTATTTTGTATTTTTCTAATCTTATAAAAATGTAAAATTAAGACAAAAATCTTATTACACCATTTAACTCCTAAAATTATTTAGAAATCATATTTAAAGATGAATGCAACAATTATCAGTTAAAAAAAATGCCTAAGAACTATTTTTGTGATTTTCTTTAAATTGTTCCAAAATGAATTAATACCTACTTAATACTAAAATGTGAAATTAAATTCCGAATGCAAATGCGTATTTTTATGTATTTTTTAATATGAATTATTATGCAACCAATTAACACAAAAATGCCACAAAATTCGTAAAAATAAGGAAATCAATTATTTGAAACTTTTGGACTAATTTGCTTAGGGCAAAAATCACGTGCTCACAGCTGCCCCTCTTTGCTCGAAAACACGAAGAGTTTTCGTGCAAAGACAAGTGAGCGGAAATGAGAGATTTTTGCCCGTTCGCATGTTCCGTGTGAAGCATTTTGAAAGAGTTGACCGCACCCTGCTTCAGAGGCTGCCTACATATCTTGGGCTAAACAGGAATCAGGTCAGTGTAGTTCGGGAATGTCTAGTAGCTGGGACTACCAGGAGCTGTGATTTCATTGATGTTGTTGATGTTACTGCTCGTTGACCTCCTTATTACACCGTGGTAAAACAAAAGAAGTTAATCTAAGCCATGATCTATGAGTTACAAAAGATCATATTTGTGTCTTCAAACTTGTTCTTGTGTTGCTTTGAACTTGTATATTGTATTCTTCCAATGGAATTCTTGTTGATGCCTTGGTGATGTTTTGTCATTCCTACTGATGTTGCTTGACTACTGTAACTGGAAATATGTGTCTATTCTTCAGGTGGGCTCCTACTTGCGATTGGTTGAAAAGGTATTCCCTTGTTCTCCAGGTGGGCTCCTGATTGTGATGCTTGAAAGGTATTCCCTTATTATCCAGGAAGGCTCCTGATTGCGATGCTTGAAAAATTATTCCCTTGTTATCCAGGTGGGTTCCTGATTGCGACAAAAATAGACAAACAAAGAAAATTTTCTGCCTCAGTATGGTGACTGGGCATATCATGTTATCAGATATTAAAATTAAAGGCTAAAATTTAGATTACACTTCCTTGTTTTCCAGGTGGGTGCCTGCTTGCTGTATTAGAAAATGGATTCCCTTGTTCTTCAGGTGGGCTCCTGCTTGCTTGAACTTTGAAATGAATTCCCTTGTTCTCCAGGTGGTCTCCTGCTTACTGAGTTTCGAAAGATATTCCCTTTTTATTCAGGTGGGCTCCTGCTTGCTGAATATTGAAAGATATTCCCTTGTTTTTCAGGTGGGCTCCTGCTTGCTGAATTTTGAAAGATATTCTCTTATTCTTCAGGTGGGATCCTACTTGCGATTTCTTGAAAAGGTATTCTCTTGTTCTCCAGGTGGGCTCCTGACGGTGATGCTTGAAAAGGTATTCCCTTGTTCTCTAGGTGGGCTCCTGATTGTGATGCTTGAAAAGTATTCCCTTATTATCCAGGTGGGCTCCTGATTGCGATGCTTGAAAAAGTATTCCCTTGTTATCCAGGAGGGCTCCTGATTGCGACAAAAATAGACAAACAAAGAAAATTTTCTGCCTCAGTATTAATCAAAGAAAGATTTGTTAATATAAAATGGTGGTTAGCTGCTGGCATTCTTGTTTGGCCATGCTCCCGCTTCCGACTTTGCTCTGACTTGCTTCTTTGGACTTGCTTTGACTTTCCATGACTTCCCGGCTGACTTTCAACCCTCTGATCTTGATGACCCAAATGTTTTACCTCATATTACTGTTTTGGTGTTTCTGTCCCCTTCTTGTGAAACTTTGCTTCTCCCTCACAATTATCTGATTACTCCACTTATGGGATTCCCATTGGTCCTTTTTGCCTTACTTTATTTGATATTTCCCAACCTTGCTATGCCATACAACTGGGGAGCTGGTAGTTAGCCTTGACATCCTTCTTTTGTTTTGAATTGAACTGATACTGAAACGTCTTATAGACATACTTCAAAGAATGAAATGCAGTGACCTCGAAGGTTTTGAGGATAGAAAGACTCTGAAAACGAATGAGTTGTAATGAAGAGAACAAGGATAGGACTTATCTGAGTGGAAAGGCTGATACCATTGATCGTGCCCTGCATTTTGGATTAACCAGCCTAGTCTGTCCAACCAATCAACTGTCAATTGCCACCTTTGCTGTTTCATACTTTCACAACCGACTTTCACCAAAACCCAAACCTTGCTTTTTTTGCCATGTTTCAAAACACCTTTCTACCACAGACTTCCTTCATTTGCCTATTTGAAAGATGCACTTTCGCCATACGGTGCCCATGAGGGTTTTCACCAATAAGAGTCTCTCATTTTGATATCTCTCAAACTCACTTCGCCTTACGGTGCCCGTGAAGGTTTTCACCAATAAGACTCTCTCATTTTCAATAACTCTCAAGCTCACTTCGCCTTACGGTGCCCGTGAAGGTTTTCACCAATAAGACTCTCTCATTTACTATTTTTCTTCTAGTACCCGAATGTTGTCCTCAACATGAATCACTTTACCCGCTCGTATTGACATTTCTTAAAATTGATCAGAAGGTCTTTCTTTGGACCGTACTGTGGCTTTTGGATGGGTTTATAAAGAAGGGTATAAAGGCTCAAAATAATTCAAACGTGGGTTCAAAAATTACAACTTTCGGAATCATATCTCTCGCAACAGCCATAACTTCTGCCCCAGTTTCATTCTTGGGGATTCTTGGATTTTTCTTTTGTTGTGACTGAACCTCAGTGAGGCTGCCTACGTACCCTTTCTGGATCAAGTCAAATGTAGTTCAAGAAATACAATCGCTTCATTGTTGCGATGTTTCTTTTCTTCCATTCTTCTTTTCTTTTCATTTATTTTTTTTCTTTTCTTTTATTTCTTTTATTCTTTTTCTTTTTCTTTTGTTTTCTTTCTTTTCTTTTCTTTTTCTCTTTCTTTTTCTTTCTCTTTTCTTTTCTTTTTCTTTTCTTTCTCTGTTCTTTTCTCCACTTAATTTCCCTGCTCGGGTTCTTGAATTTTGTTTTGGATTCCGAAAGAGGGATACGAAAGAAAAATATAACAGGGCTCAAAAGGATGACAAAGGATAAAGTGTTTGGATAGAAGAACAAAATGCCTTCGTTATTTAAATCTCAAAACATGCCAAATACAATCAGGTACATAAAGATAAAGAAATCATACATAATATCCTTTGACTACATCAGAGTTGATAGCCATTTCTACACATTTTCCTTCCACATCTGTTAGATACAATGCACCATTGGACAACACTCGTGTTACAACAAACGATCCCTTCCAGCTGGGGGCGAATTTTCCCTTTGCTTCTGCCCAATGAGGTAGTATACGCCTCAACACCAATTGCCCTACTTCAAACTTCCGCGGACACACTTTCTTGTTATACGCCCTCGCCATTCTTTGTTGGTATAACTATCCATGACATACTGCGGCCAATCTCTTTTCATCAATTAAGTTCAATTGCTCCAAACGGGCTTTGACCCATTCATCATCATCAATTTCCGCCTCCGCAATAATCCGAAGGGAGGGTATTTCAACTTTTGTAGGTACCACTGCCACCGTACCGTACAGCAATGAATAAGGAGTCGCCCCTACCGAAGTGCGAACAGTAGTGCGATATCCCAGCAAAGAAAAAGGTAATTTCTCATGCCATTGCCTGGATCCTTCCACCATTTTCCAAAGTATTTTCTTGATGTTCTTATTAGCTGCCTCGACTGCTCCATTCGCCTTAGGACGATATGGTGTGGAATTGCGGTGTGTGATTTTAAACTTCTGACATGTCTCCGCCATCAGATGACTGTTGAGATTGGCACCATTATCTGTGATAATCACCTTCGAAATTCCGAACCGACAAAATGATATTTGAATGCACAAAATCGACCACTGCCTTCTTGGTCACCGATTTGAAAGTTTTCGCCTCAACCCACTTAGTGAAGTAATCAATGGCTACTAGAATAAACATGTGCCCATTAGATGTTGCCGGCTCAATTGACCCAATGTCATCCATTCCCCAAGCAACGAAGGGCCATGGTGCCGACATTGTATGCAACTCAGATGGTGGAGAATGTATCAAATCTCCATGTACCTGGCATTGATGACACTTGCGCAAGAAACTGATACAATCCCGTTCCATAGTAAGCCAGTAATAACCTGCTCGGAGAATCTTCTTTTCCAATACATACGCAATCATATGAGGTCCACAAACTCCCGCATGTACCTCGGTCATGATAGTTGTAGCTTGTTTAGCATTTATGCACCTCAACAAGCCAAGATCTGGAGTTCTTTTGTATAAAACCCCTCCACTGAAGAAAAATCCGCTTGCCAAGCGTCTAATAGCTCTCTTTTGATCCCCTGTGGCTTGTGCCAGATATATTCCCATTCTGAGGTATTCTTTAATATCATGAAACCATGGTTCACCATCAAGCTCTTCTTCCACCATATTACAATAGGCATGCTGATCTCGGACCTGAATATGCAATGGGTCCACATAAGCCTTATCTAGATGATGCAACATTGACGCCAAAGTGGACAAAGCATTAGCAACTTCATTATGAATCCTTGGAATGTGCCTGAAATCTATTGACTTAAACTGTTGACAAAGTTCAAGCAAACACTCTCGATACGGTATGAGATTTAAGTCTCATGTCTCCTATTCTCCCTGAATTTGGTGTACCAAAAGATCCGAGTCGCCCATGACCAAGATCTCCTGGACACCCATGTCTATAGCTAACCTCAAACCCAAGATACATGCCTCGTATTCAGCCATATTATTGGTGCAGAAAAAGCGAAGCTGAGCTGTAACAGGGTAATGTTGCCCTGTTTCAGAAATAAGTACCGCTCCTATCCCAACGCCTTTGTTATTGGCAGCCCAATCAAAGAACAACTTCCACCCAGATTTTTCATCTTGTTCTGATTCCTCGATACGCATTGTCTCCTCATCAGGAAAATATGTTTTTAACGGTTCATATTCATCATCAACTGGATTCTCCGCTAGGTGATCAGTCACTGCGTGTGCTTTCATCGCAGTACGTGTCACATAAACATCATCACTTCTTTCTTGCAAGTTGTTGTAAGCTGAGCAATGAACCTGCTAATATAATTCAACCTGCCAAGCAAACTCATCACTTCTTTTTTGCTCTTTGGCGGTGGTAGCTCCTGAATGGCTTTGATTTTGGACGGGTCTAATTCAATACCTCGTCGACTTACCACAAATCCCAACAACTTCCCTGACGGAACTCCAAACGCACACTTTGCTGGATTAAGTTTGAGATTGTACCTGCAAAGCCTCTAGAAAAACTTCCTCAGGTCTTTAACATGATCACACTGCTTTCTTGACTTTATAATGACGTCATCCACATAAACTTCAATTTCCCGATGCATCATATCATGGAACATAGTGGTCATCGCCCTCATGTATGTTGCCTCTGCATTCTTTAACCCGAATGGCATGACCCTATAACAATAAGTTCCCCAAGGCGTAATGAATGCCGTCTTTTCTGCATCTTCCTCATCCATCAGAATCAGGTGATAGCCCGCATAACAATCCACGAAGGAACCAATCTCATGTTTAACACAATTGTCAATCAATATATGAATGTTTGGCAATAGGAAGTTGTCTTTTGGACTCATCTTATTTAGATCACGATAATCAACACACACTGTGGTCTTTCTATCTTTCTTCGGCACAGGCACAACATTGGCTAACCAGGTGGGATATCGGGTAACCCGTATGACCTTCTCCTCAAACTGCTTGTTGACTTCTTCTTTAATTTTCACACTGATAACTATTTTAAATTTTCTCAGCTTCTGCTTGACAGGAGGGCATTCCGAATAAGTGGGCAATTTGTGGACAACCAGATCGGTACTTAAACCCGGCATATCATCGTATGACCATGCAAAAATATCTTTGTATTCAAACAACAACTTGATTATCTCTTCCCTGAGTGGGGCTTCCAAATGGACACTTATTTTTTGTTTCCTGAACATTCTCCTGATCCCCTAGATTGATTGCCTCTGTGTCATTCAAATTAGGTTTAGGTTTTTCCTCAAATTGATTTAATTCTTTACTGATTTCTTCCAAGGCTTCCTTGTCGTCATATTCCACCTCATCATCACACTCAATTTCTTGTGTTACTATTTCACATTGGTTATCAAGACCAGGTCGGGAACTCCTCGTGCATGACATATCATTGAAACCAGCATAAAAGGGACTGTACAAGAGTGATAAAAGAAAAACAAAAATAAAGGCTATCAGGAATGAAGAGAGAAGAAAATTGCATTTCATTAAAATTGTAAGATAACAAGGGTTAACTCATCCAAATGGACGGAACATAGAAATCCGAATTACAACCTTGGAAATAATCCAGATTTAATACTCAAAAGAAAATCAAAAACTAACTACCACGACTCCTTCCGAGTTGGAAGAGGAGTAGCTTCCTAGTTATTAAGCTTGGCCTAAGACCCCACGAACTGCACATCAATTTTACTCGGACCTTCGCCTTCTTCCACCATATTCACTTCATCGAACAACCTTTCGAACCTTTCGATCATCTCCTTGTCGGGATCTATCACCACAGAATTGGGCATTACTATTGTTGGGCGCCTTTTAGTACCAGACCGGATAAAAGAACGGGAAAGACGAGGGATAGGTTTTGGAAGGGTCCACACTCTCTTCTTCATCTTTTTGGCTCTCCTCATGTCAGCAGCAGTGGGTTTGAAACCTAACCCGAAAGTGTCTATATTTTCAGGAAGAGACACTGGCTGTATGATCCCCTGTAGTGAAACTCCCAAACCCTTTCTGGGCAAAAATCCATTCCTTATCATCTCCGTTGCCACCATGACAGATGCGGCAGCTACCTTGGGCATAGGAACACTCTCCCCTTCTGGTATTTTAGCAACTAGTACTGCGTCAAGGACTTGGTACACCCACGGGCCTTTATCATCTTCAACTTCCTCGAAGGGTGTAATAGCATTACAAGAATTGTTCTCCCCATGGACCACAATCTCTTGCCGATCCCATTCAAATTTGACCATTTGATGCAAAGTAGATGGTACTGCCTTTGCAGCATGAATCCAGGGCCGTCCCAATAAAAGATTGTAGGAAATAGCAACATCAAGCACTTGGAACTCTATAGTGAATTCCACAGGTCCTATTGTTAGCTCCAACACAATATCTCCCACTGTATCCTTCCCTCCGCCATCAAATCCCCGTACACAGATACTATTCTTATGAATTCTTTCATTGTCAACCTTCAACTTGTCTAGATTGGATAGAGGGCAAATGTTGGCACTAGACCCATTATCAATTAACACTCGAGTCACCACGGAATCTTCGCACTTCACTGTGAGGTAAAGGGCTCTATTATGTTCAGTTCCTTCCAACGGCAACTCATCATCGGAGAATGTTACCCCGTTAACCTCAAAAATTTTATTTGCAATCTTCTCAAGATGATTCACAGTGATCTTATTTGGCACATGTGCTTCATTTAGAATCTTCATCAGCGCCCGGCGGTGTTCATCCGAATGGATCTATAAAGACAATAATGAGATCTGCGCCGGGGTTTTCCTCAACTGTTCCACGATTGAATAGTCCTGTGCTTTCATCATTTTCAAAAAATTTTCATTTTCTTCTTCAGTAACAGCCCTTTTCACTGGTGCTGGATTGTCTTTGACTGTTTTAACCTTTCTCAATTCTTCAGGGGCAAAACACCTCCCTGATCTAGTCAGCCCTTGAGTTTCGCATACTTCTTTTTTAACTTCTTTTCCCCTGTACATCACAGTTACCCGATCATAATTCCACGGAATAGCATTTGCATTTACCACAGGCAACTAAGTCACCGGTTTAATGATAACCAGTTCTGTATGAGCGCCCTTTACAACTAACACATGTTTTACAACTGCTCCTGGTATTGTCACTTTAACAGGTTCTGGCTTCACTATCATCACTAGCTTACTGGCAGTCTGTTCCACCGCGACCAATGCCTTCCCACCAATCAATTTATTATTTCCTTTATTCTCACTTGCTTTAATCATCATCACAGTTTGTGATGGCTTCTTGTATTCTCCCTTCTGCACTAACTCAATCATGTGAGTCTCATGATGAGTTGGTAATGGATTCTGCGTGATATTGGGAGTTTCTGGAGCCTGTACTTCAATTCTCCTGGTATCAATAAGTTCCTGAATGGCAGTTTTTAGATGCCAACATTTCTCCGTATCATGCCCTGGCGCTCCTGAGCAATATTCACAATTGACTGAATGGTCCAGGTTCCTCGGGGGATGGTTTGGTATTTTTGGCTCAATTGGGTTTAACATTCCAAGCTGCCTCAGCCTATTAAACAAGCTGGTATAAGATTCTCCTAACGGAGAGAAAGTCTTCTTCTTTTGCAATCTGACATTTTTAGCAGCAGGGTTTGGTCGGAAACCAGTTCCGCCGGGATTTCTATAGTTTCTGGGCAGTGGGTATGTGCTTTGAGTATGGTAGGTATTTTGGTGAGTGGGTGCACGCCAGGGTGCCTGAGGTTGAGGATAATTTTAGGTGTGGTGAACTGAGAAGTGGGGAACGGGGGGTGGATAGTAGTGTTGTGGTGGGCCATATGGTGTATGTGGATAGGTTTGGTGATGTGGACGGGGCTGGTGATAATATGGTGAAGGACCCCTGGACCATGCCCTCGACTCCACCACGGCAACTTCTTCCTTCTTTTTCTTTCCCAAAACCCCTCCAGTGCCAGTTTGGATGGCTTGGGTAGTCGCTTTTATTGCGGAGTAACTCATAATCTTGTTGGACTTAAAATCTTCTTCTACCATGCTTCCCATCTTTACGACTTCATTGAAAGTTTTCCCCACCGCTGACACTAGGTGACCTTAATAAGTAGGCTCTAAAGCCTGCAAAAAATAATCCACCATCTCACCCTCTTTCATCGGAGGATCAACCCTCGTGGCATGTTCCCTCCATTGAAATCCATATTCTCTAAAACTCTCTCCAGGTTTCTTTTCAATTTTGGTCAAGGAGAGACGATCGGGGACAATCTCCAGATTATACTAAAAGTGGTTTGCAAATGCTTGGGCTAAGTCATCCCATGTGTACCATCGGGTATGATCTTGCCTCGTATACCACTCTATAGCCGATCCACTGAGGCTTTGGCTAAAGTATGCCATTAACAATTCATCTTTTCCTCCAGCACCCCTTATCTTGCTGCAAAACCCCTTCAGATGGGCTACAGGGTCGCAATGTCCATCATAAAGATCAAACTTTGGTAGCTTGAAACCCGAAGGAAGTTGGACTTCCGGAAACAAACACAGGTCTTTATAAGCGACACTCACTTGTCCTCCGAGACCTTGCATATTTCGAAATGATTGTTCCAAGCTTTTCACTTTACGTATCATCTCCTCCTGCTCGGGGTTTTTAGGAGGTTTTTCTTTTTTAACTGATATATCAATAAGAGGAGTATAAGAGTATGGTTCATGAGGTTTGAAAGTAGGCTCGGGCGGATAATATTGGTTTTCCTGAGTGTGGAACAAAGGTTCACTCGATGATTTGTGTAACATGGCGGGCGGAGGAGCCACGTACACAGGAGCAACTGGTGGTGGAGGACATGGGATCTTCTTTGGTGGTGGAGATGGTGGTGTTTGGGAAGTAGTTGCATAGTATGGCTGGTAGGTAGGGTATGCTGGAGAAGAATTCATGGTGGGTGGATCTTGTGATTGAACTGGTGGCGGGATATAAGCAGGATTGGCAGGATAAATTGGCAAGGGATGTCCTTTTGCCCAGGCCTAGTATNAGACTGAGAAAGTTTTAATGTCAATTGCGACTATTTTAGCAAAAACGGGCCATGTAATGGCTTATTTAACAAGGTGACTATTTTGTTTAAAAATTTCATCTAGATAACAAAACTTGATTTTGTAGATACGGCCTTTCAGCACTTCCGAAAGGGAGATTTTAAGGCTATGTCCGCAAACAGTTTACAAATGACTCAGGGTGGCTGTTCTTGCAAAAACGGCCTTCCAGTGTCTTTTGAGGGACATTCGGCTTATTTTTAAACAAGAATAGCCTCACCCGACTTATTTATAACAAAAATAAAATTTGACATTTTTGGCTATTTTTGCAAAAGGGATGGTTGGACCCGATGAGGGTTGCCTACGTATCTCACAACCGGTGAGAACCAAACCAGCGTAGTTCGGGCCGATTGGCCAACAATTACTTTCTATATTTTTCAGATATTTTCCTTTTTCCATTTTTTTCATTTTTTTCCAAAAATCCGGCAGCATTTTGGTACTAATTGGGCATTTGTTTTTTTCACAATAAATGGTTATCCTCCCTAAGTCCTAACACTGCTATTTTTCACAATTTTTCACTCATTGTACNTTGTTGTTTCAGCTTGTACATTTCCTCTTTCATAGCATTGACATCCACTATTTCTTCCTCCCTAGATGGGTCAACACTAGTTTCTTTGATCTCTTGGCTAACCATTTTCGACATGTCTTTGGAGCGGGTATTATATTTATGAGTTGCCAGAATGTCGGTTAGCTAAACCACCTGTCTGGACTCATCAATAGCAACAGCGTTATTAGTGGTTAGGGCACTAACAGACGGAGAACCGCACATTTGGAGCATGGATGCACCTAGGCATTTATTGGTTGCTAATATGCATTTGTTCGGCTGCATGTGTTATCCCGGCTTGTTTATTCTCAATTATGACTTCTTTCTTTTATTCTTGCCTTTTCTTTGCTTTGCCATTTTCTTTTGTTGCGGCTTTTCCCTCTTTTTGTTTTCTTTTCTTTCTTTTTTCTCTTCCGCTTATTTTTATTTTTCCACTCTTCTTTTGGCTTTTTATTCTTACTGTATTTTTATATTTTTCATATGGCTATGGTCGGGTCCTATAAAATTGCCTATATATCGCAACCGTGCCGGAATCAGATCAAGTGAATTTTTTGCCAATTAATAAAAAAATAAGAAAATAAGAACACAATTTTTTTGGGAATTTTCAAATTTTCATTAATGACAACTGATTACATCACTAGTAGGCTATTGTTTTCATTTTCAAAATCAAAAATACAGACTCAAGACTTGACTATTTTTTTGGAAGTACGTCAAAGCTTCAAACCCTGGGGCCCGCGGGGCATCATTCGGCATCGCCGCGGGCCTGCTCGCAAGACCCCTTTGTAATTGCTCCAAATCATTCATACTTTGTCGAACAAATATCATCACTGCTGCAGAAGAAGTGGCATAACCCATCTTTTCACCATCCTGGCACCCTTTAACAACATAGAGTGCGATGCCCAAAATCCTTTCCCTAATTTGGCCCTTTTCCTGGAGAAGTCGGCTTATTTGTCGGGTCCGGGCTTCAAGTACTTGAGAATCTTGGAGGTGAAGGTCTTGTAACAATTTTATTTCCTTTTGCATTTCAGCAATCATCTCATAACAACGGTTCCTTTCAGCCTGAAAGTCTTTGTCTAATTGAGCCACCTATTCTTCCCGAGCATTTGCTTTTCTTCTCATGTTGGCAATGGTCCCTTCATAGTCTCTTTTTATCTATTGAACATACTGGGCTTTTTCCTCGGTTTTCTTGTCCCAGTGTGCTCGAAGTCTCTCAATGTTCCTTTCGGATTTTTTTAACTCTTCTTGGCAATCCGAGACTTGTTTTTTCAACCCCTTGATCAATCGTTCATCAGACACGCTTCTTTCTCGATTTCTAGCATCGATTTTCATTTGGTGAATCTGTGCCTTTAGAGCTTCATTTTCCTGGGTCAATTTCTTTTTCTCCCCTTCATCAGCCGCAATTTGCACACGTTTCTCAAATTTAAGGTCCCGCATCTGTTGCTCCAATGCCTCAATTTTAGCTCGATATTCTTTCTCTTTTGACAACCAATCCTATTGGACTTGGGCTCCGTCAGTAAACTGCTGTACATGAGGTCTCTTAGTGGGTCTCCCAGGAATCTGGAACCTTTTGCCGAACCAGATCAAATACTTGGGGTCCACTTAACCCATTGCTCGGTCTTGTATCATAGTGTCAGGTTGCATAAAC
>MU737766.1:43071-61955 GCA_026770625.1 Nicotiana glauca | reverse complement strand
TGAATCTGTGCCTTTAGAGCTTCATTTTCCTGGGTCAATTTCTTTTTCTCCCCTTCATCAGCCGCAATTTGCACACGTTTCTCAAATTTAAGGTCCCGCATCTGTTGCTCCAATGCCTCAATTTTAGCTCGATATTCTTTCTCTTTTGACAACCAATCCTATTGGACTTGGGCTCCGTCAGTAAACTGCTGTACATGAGGTCTCTTAGTGGGTCTCCCAGGAATCTGGAACCTTTTGCCGAACCAGATCAAATACTTGGGGTCCACTTAACCCATTGCTCGGTCTTGTATCATAGTGTCAGGTTGCAGAAACCGACTTTCATTCCATATCTTTCTAATTCTTGCTTCCGGGAAAGTAGCTTTAGGACCCAACTCAATAATTTGTTCACTCAAATCCTTATCGTTATGCACTGTTTGGAACCGCCCGAATTATCGCAGGACCCTGTAAGGCGCGTAAGGTTGTATGCTCCGAATACCCATTAGAAGAATATAGGGGACTTCTGCTGAAGTGTAGACAACTTCAGTATCGGGAAGCCACCCATAAGCCCACTCAATCTTATCTGCGGTCACCGATCTCAAGCATGATGATCAAGCTTCAACACCCTCAGGAAAGTTAATGCCTATGACCCGGGTTTCAAATTCACTAATGCAACTAAGCCCGGTTAAACCGAAATTCATATACCCTGTACAGTGGCATAGATGCTCTTGGATCCATATTGTAGTAAGAGATTACATCCCTGAAAGAATTTCTCGCCCTCTCGGCATTTGGTTAAAGCTCTATACATCTCTGCTACGATCATAGGAACTACCGTGCTAGTAGGTTTCTTTGTAGCCACATCCAACATCCCTACTAGCCCGAGGTCTATGTGACCGTCTTTCCTTGGGCAAATCACAATTCCTATAAAAGCCACCATAAATGCTAACCCTCGCTGAGCCTCCCACTTGTCTTTGTTTCCAGCGTGTGTCAGGCCGGTGTTAGGTTCTTCGAAACCCCTTAGGTTGCCATACCGATAATAAAGGAAGTGCAAAGTGCAACATCCGTCCACTAGACACGAGTCTTGGACATCCCGACTAATGTTCAGCAAATCTAAAAATCTGTGGAGTGTGACTGGTCTCTGTGATAAGGGATATCTACTTCGCATGTTCCCATTAAGGCCTGCATACCCTGCCATTTCTTCTAATGTCAGTGCGAGTTCAAAATCGGAGAATCTGAAGACATTTCGTGTTGGATCCCAGAACAGTATCAATGCTTCAACAACATCCTTTCTCGGCTTTATGTTCATAAGTCCCACAAGGCCGCCCAGAATTTTTACCACTGATTCTTTACTTCCATCTCCTAAGTTGTCCCACCACATATGGAGCTTAAGGGGTATCTCGCTCAGGACTGAGAAGGTTCCGATGTCATTTGAATTCATCCTGCACATTTTATTTAAAGGAATTTTAATGATTAAGGGGAAAAAGTGGCTATTTTTTGCAAAATTTTTTGTTTAAGAAGCTACACACTCAATGATTAAAAAAACATCAAAATTTTACATCCTGGGGCCTGTGGGGCATCACTCAGCATCGCCACAGGCCTGCGCAAGACTGAGAAAGTTTTAATGTCAATTGCGACTATTTTANNNCCATGATGTAGAAGACTCAGAAAGAGGGAGGGATTCGCGACAGTTTATATACAATTCAACAAATATTAAAGAGGTAAAACATTTAGCACGTAAGGCATGGAACATGTAACAAAATCAAATAAAGCCAAATACAACAATTTAACTGAGCTCGAATTCTTGAACCCTTGAACTGAAATTCTGGGTTCTTATCCCCAGCAGAGTCGCCAGAGCTGTCACATCTCCTTTTTTCGAAGCTTTACTATACCCCGTGAAGGGTATAAATAAAAGATGGAGTTTTTCCACTTAAAGGACAATCGAAACGGGATTCGTTTTATTTAAGATTCAAAGTCGCCACTTGGGAGATTTATGGTGTCCCAAGTCACCAGTTTGAATCCCGAATCGAGGAAAGGGTTTGACTCTGTTAAACAGTCGCGAACCAGAAATCCGGGTAAGGAATTCTGTTAACCTGGAAGAAAGGGTTAGGCACTCCCGAGTTCCGTGATTCTAGCACGGTCGCTCAACTGCTATATTTGGCTAAAAATTTAATTTTAATACATGTTAACCTACATTGCGGTTTTAAAGTTATTTATCGCTTTTGTCAATTATTATTTATTTAAAAAATGAACGTTGTTTAAGAACGTGTTCTCGGATCACGTCATATGAAATGCACCCGGATCCTCGACACATTCTTATTCAACGTTTTCGGATTTGGATTTGGGTCGCATGAAATGAACACCCGAATTTAGGAATGTAATGTTATTAAAATTCGCGCCAAAAGAGACTAACGCATTATTATCTTTAGGGAGGCCGTGAAATTCGCTAAACGGCCCGTTACGAATTCTAAGTATTTTGAATTGAGGGCCCCACAATTGTGTATTTAATTTGGCGAGGCTCATCTCATTTTATTATTAAAAGGCCAATCTAAAGCAAGCTAAAATTTTCTATTTTTGTGTTATTTGTATCTAAAGGTCAATTAACTCACGGATATAAATTCGAGCCTCGAATTCAAGTCCGAATTCAAAAAAGGGAAGACCCTTTTAGCTTGAACTCGCTACCTAATTCAAAACACAATTTCATATTTATGAGTTAATTTTCCATATTCCTAACTAATCAATTGTTTTATGAAAGCAAATGGTCTTCCAACAATAATTTGGGCCTAAGAAAGTTTGGCCCATAGCTGAAATGTGATTAGTCCTGCCTTGTGAAAGGCTGGACCTACGTGAGTTGTATGACTCACCTTAGGGCCTACTATTACTGGGCCGAATTGGACTTGCAAAGGAGCCCAAATCTCTTATGTATAGACTGTTAGACCCAAATTTCCCCTTCACACTGAATTCTAATATCTACACACAACTTTACATTACCCAGATTTACAAAAAAAAAAATGTAATTCATGCATTTACTTTGATAAAACAATTAAACTTTCTAATTTCAACTTTAATTCTGATTATTTTCTCTATGAGCTATTGGAATACTATTAAGGCTAGAGAAAACAAAATTGGGAATATTAAACTAATGATCAAGTGATTCAAGATCTAATTTTTAAATGTCAATGCATGAGAATTCAAGGCTTTAGAAATGAGTTCCAATTTAAGTTGCCTCCTGATTTTATTAATCAAAATTAGTAAGGACAAAATTAAACTATTTAAAATTGAAGTATAATTTCAAATCACCTTATTATATTTGGGAATTCTATACTAAACATATAACCTAAATCAGCTATAGCCATTTCCAGTCACACTCCTGTCTCTAACAATTAACAAACACCAGATCTTCATACAAATTATTAAACAATGACAACAAGTATCCAAATTAACCTAAGGCAGACTAGAGCAACATCAAGTATTTTAGTAGTAATCCAGCAGTCCTGTTATACAATTCATATCACAACTATATGAGCTAAAATATCTACTATACCATTCACTGCCTATATAACTCTAAATAGAAATTGATTGACCAATTATAACAAACTTATAAATTGCAACAGCAGAAGCATTTTCGTATATAAGGCTGATGATCATCTTCATTTTCAACTTCGATTCACATTTACATTGGAATGGATTCAGAAAGGTGTACCTGGAAATGGAAATACAAGGGGAGAAATAGGAGCAATCAGCAACAGTATATGGCAACAGCAACTAGTAACTCAGCACATCTTAGAAAACAGACTCAAAAATCCAAGATTGCTTCAAAATAAGATAGATTCACATATACAGCCACAACACAGAACCAAAGTGTTCAGAAATAGCCTCAGATTCACTCGAAAAATCCTCAAATACCTTTGGATACTTTGATAAAACTCAAACTTAACAGAAATGAAGGAATTCTAAAGGTCTTTCAAATTGATCTACAAAATGCAATCGAACAGTGAAATTTTTGGTTTTCTACTGATTTGCTACTGTTTTTGGTTTTTCTGGACAAAATTTTTAGAAGTGAAGTAAGGATTTTTTAGCTCTTAAGTATTTGAAATCCCAAAATAAGGATCAGATCTGCTGATAGGATTTTTGGGGGGAAATTTGGAGGTTCTCCAACTTCTTTTACAAGTAAAGAGACTGCCTATTTATAGATATAATTGGAGGGAATTTTAGATTTTACTTATTACACATTAGTCCCTATTTATTTCTATTTTTACCCCCTATTTCTGACTTGTCTCACAAGTAAGTGCACCTATTTAGCCAAAATCTATACTAGAGTCTATTCTAGAAGGTTTTATACCCCTTACAATTCCTATACTACCCCTACCTTACTTCCAAAATTACCAAATCAGATTAAAATACCCTTTTCCATTACCCAAACTACCCTTTAATTAGGCTGTAATTACTATTAGCCTATTTTATATAACCAAAATGCCCCCACCTTCCCCTCAGAATTACTGCCCTTGTCTATCCCAATCAGCTATATCCAAACAAGCTAAATGCCTCTATAATTCAATACTACCAAATTATCAATTAATCAATCGACACAATTAACGTGAAATCTATTACTGAAATCATACTACCACTGAACAAACTATAACACCAAAAATCCAATTAATTGCTAATTAATCCTAAATTGACACCTAACGAGTTGACTGATTAAAAGTGATTAAGATAAACAAATTATAGACTAAATGACAGAATAAACATTAACCTAAGAACATGAATTACTAATTGACAAAATTTCCACACAAGTAAAATCAGAAAAGAGAATAATAAAAGAAAAAATGGAATTAGAGCATGGAAAGAGACGATTTACTAAAACAGGAATTCCGGCCAGCCATTATTGTTTGAATCCTCTAGGATTCTTGACACTTAACATCCCTAATCGTGTGTTTTCAAAAGAAAACACATGATTAGGGATGCCACGGTCCAACATCTTGAAGATTAGAAATTAGGGTTCTTGGTCAGAAATTTTAAAATGAATATTTGAGGAATTACGGGCAGATTCAAAGCAAATGGGTATGGTGGTTGGGTAGAGGAGGTCAAGGCGGTTCTATGGTGTTATTTTGGGGTTGATTGGGTTAACCGGCGACTTGGCCGGAAAAACTTCTGATGAAGATTCGACGAGATATGGGAGGATTCGAGGGAAACTGATGGTAGAGATGGCAAGAGGGCTTCATGGTGAATCTATGGTGTAAATTTGGTGGTTATCAGCGTAGGTTACGTTTCCCGCCGGTGAGGGTTCCGGCGATGTCGGCGACAGAGGAGGAGTATACGATGAAGATGACTTATGTTTTTAGGGTTATAACCCTTTTCGGGTATTTTTATGAAATACTGAAGGATATCCTATGGCCGTTGGATTAGAAATATTTGACGGCTCAGATGGAAGGGTATCAAGAAAACTGTGTCATTTTGTTTTGAAGGTTGCCTGGGCAGGGTAGAGTTGGGGCGGATTGGGTTGGGCTAATTCTGGATCCGTGTGTTTTGGGGTTGGCTCGTAACAGCCCAATTTACTCAATTTATTCCATTTCTTTGTTTTTCTTTTTTTTTTATTTCTTTTGCTTTGTTTTCATTTTTGTATTTTTTGTATTTTTATTTTGTATTTTTCTAATCTTATAAAAATGTAAAATTAAGACAAAAATCTAATTACACCATTTACCTCCTAAAATTATTCAAAAAATCATATTTAAAGATGAATGCAACAATTATCAATTAAAAAAAATGCCTAAGAACTATTTTTGTGATTTTCTTTAAATTGTTCTAAAATGAGTTAATACCTACTTAATACTAAAATGTGAAATTAAATTCCTAATGCAAATGCATATTTTTTTGTATTTTTTAATATGAATTATTATTCAACCAATTAACACAAAAATGCCACAAAATTCGTAAAAATAAGGAAATCATTTATTTGAAACTTTTGGACTAATTTGCTTAGGGCAAAAATCACGTGCTCACAACCACTAAACTCCACAAATGATCATCACCACCACACCCCCATCTATGTGGAAACAATACCACACCTCATTCAGCCCGCCTCGAGCACACCTGAGTCTGATGACAAAGACTCTCTTATCTGGAATCTGCCCGCAGAACTCAAGAAGCTAACTAGCCGAGTTCAAGGTGTTGAAGGAATCAAGGGGATCGAGGGACTGAATTACGAAGACCTTTGCATTCAACTAGATGTCGAACTGCTCAAGGGGTACAAACCTCCTAAGTTCGAGATGTTTGATGGCACCAGGGATCCCAGAGTTCATTTAAGTACATACTGCGACAAACTGGTCGGAGTAGGAAATGATGAAAAGGTTCGTATGAAGCTCTTTATGAGGAGTCTGAAAGGGGATGCTCTATCTTGGTACATTACCCAAGACCCGAAGACGTGGTCGAATTGGGTAAGTATGGCATCTGATTTTATGGACAGGTTTAGATTCAACACGGAGAATGCACCAAATGTGTTCTACATCCAAAACTTGAAAAAGAAACCCATGGAGACATTTCGCAAGTATGCTACTCATTGGAGATCAGAAGCCGCTAAGTCAGGCTGGCTTTAGAAGAAGAACAAATGAACAGGTTTTTCGTCCGGGCAGAAGACCCACAGTACTACGAAAGGTTGATATTGATTGAAGGCCAGAAATTTTCCGACATCATCAAGCTAGTGGAGAGGATTGAGGAAGGTATCAAAAGTGGTATGGTCACTAACTTTGAAGCATTACAAGCTACCAACAAGGCTTTACAGTCTGGTAGCACATCCAAGAAAAGGGATGTGGGTGCCGTGATGGTTGCACAGAGAACACAATCCCCAATAAAATACCAAACCTACCCAATACCCCCTCCTACATATCAACCTACCTTAAATTACCAAGCACTTTTGCCCTCTTACCAAGCTCCGCCACCTACTTACCAATCATCTCCACCTCCCGCATATCAGCCTACTTCACCCAAATACTCCCAACCCACACACGTCTACCAAGCCTACAACACCCAACAAGCTCACTATTAATCACCTCACCAAAACTTCCCTAGACCCCGTCTAAACTTCGACCGCAGACCTCCCAAACAATACACCGCCATTGCCGAACCTATCGACCAGCTGTATGAAAGGCTCAAAGATGCTAGTTACATCACCCCTATCCCTACCATAACTCCAAAAAATCCTTCCCAATGGAGAAACCAGAACAAAACCTGTGCATACCATTCCGGCATGAAGGGGCATACCATTGACGAGTGTCGCTCTCTGAAGGATAAGATCCAAGCTTTAATTGACAACAAGATCATCGTGGAAAAAGAGCCTACTCCTAATGTTCGTAACAACCCTCTGCCTGACCACAAAGGCGGATACCTTCACATGATTGAGATAGAAGATGATTGGGACCCCAAAGGTGTAAGGCTCCATAAAAGTTTGTGATTTAAACCTAGTAGCTCATAGTGCCAAGGTCCGAATATGTGTTAGGAATGTGTAGAATTCAAGCTCGCCGCGGTTCGGACCTTTGGTAGTGATCTAAGCTTTAAAAATCAAAAGAATCAAGTTTCCAGAAAATTGGCATATATGCAGTCCAGAATGCGGCCGCAGATCAGCTATGCGGACCGCATTTTTGCCTAGAGTGAAGCAGAAGATATGTCAAAATTGAAGTTGAAAATGCGGTCCACTATGCGATCGCATAATCAATATGCGGACCACATATTCATCGCATAAGTTCCTCAGGGATTTGTGGAGGTCAATTCTGCTGCGCATTATGCGATCGCAGAACTGAAATTCCCCTTGTATTTCCATTTCCAGTTACACCTTTCTGAATCCATTCCAATGTAAATGTGAATCGAAGTTGAAAATGAAGATGATCATCAGCCTTATATACGAAAATGCTTCTGCTGTTGCAATTTATAAGTTTGTTATAATTGGTCAATCAACTTCTATTTAGAGTTATATAGGCAGTGAATGGTATAGTAGATATTTTAGCTCATATAGTTGTGATATGAATTGTATAACAGGACTGTTGGATTACTACTAAAATACTTGATGTTGCTCTAGTCTGCCTTAGGTTAATTTGGATACTTGTTGTCATTGTTTAATAATTTGTATGAAGATCTGGTGTTTGTTAATTGTTAGAGACAGGAGTGTGACTGGAAATGGCTATAGCTGATTTAGGTTATATGTTTAGTATAGAATTCCCAAATATAATAAGGTGATTTGAAATTATACTTCAATTTTAAATAGTTTAATTTTGTCCTTACTAATTTTGATTAATAAAATCAGGAGGCAACTTAAATTGGAACTCATTTCTAAAGCCTTGAATTCTCATGTATTGACATTTAAAAATTAGATCTTGAATCGCTTGATCATTAGTTTAATATTCTCAATTTTGTTTCCTCTAGCCTTAATAGTATTCCAATAGCTCATTGAGAAAATAATCTGAATTAAAGTTGAAATCAGAAAGTTTAATTATTTTATCAAAGTAAATGCATGAATTACGTTTTTTTTTGTAAATCTGGATAATGTAAAGTTGTGGGTAGATATTAGAATTCAGTGTAAAGGGGAAATTTGGGTCTAATAGTCTATACATAAGAGATTTGGGCTCCTTTGCAAGTCCAATTCGGCCCAGTAATAGCAGGCCCTAAGGTGAGTCATACAACTCACGCAGGTCCAGCCTTTCACAAGGCAGGACTAATCACAATTCAGCTATGGGCAAACTTTCTTAGGACCAAATTATTGTTGGAAGACTATTTGCTTTCATAAAACAATTGATTAGTTAGGAATATGGGAAATTAACTCATAAATATGAAATTGAGTTTTGAATTAGGTAGCGAGTTCAAGCTAAAAGGGTCTTCCCTTTTGTTTGAATTCGGACTTGAATTCGAGGCTCGAATTTATATTCATGATTTAATTGACCTTTAGAGAGAGTGATCGGTGCGGACTCAACCCTTGGGAAGAGTGGGCGCTAACAACTTTTACCCGATAGTGGTTTCGGGGTCAATTTCCTCAGGGAGCTAGTTATGGGAATCGAGTTTTTGTGGAGTCTAGGAAGGTGTTTTGGCTCCTAATTTTGCTTCTATCATTTTTGGATTTTTCTTTTGTTTATCAACTACAATTATAAACTAAATTATGCTAAGTAATGATGCTAGTTGTATGGAATAAGAGAGAAGCACTAGGGTTGTAGCACTTGCCTAGGTGACTAATTAACGGGTATAGAATTCTAATGCAAGGATGATAATTGAGGGAAATATGGATAACCGTTGCACTTAGCACTCACTCTCACACCTCTCGGTAGAGAGAGTGATTTTGCCCAATTGACTCTCTCGAGACCAATTGGGTAGGCTAATTTGCCCAAGCAACTAATGGTTCAAGTAGGGTAGTTACTCTCTCGAGGTTTAACCCGTTACTTGGGACTACCATTCTCATGGGTCCATCCCAAATCCTTGTTGGGTTAATTGTGAGGTCATAGACTCTCTTTCTCAAGAAGAGTCAAGACCCACTAAGCTAGACTTAGTGTTTGCAACCACCAAATCCAAGTGAAAACATACAATCAACCCAAATACCAAACACCCAACATCATCCAAGCATTAAGTAAAAACACCCATTAATTACCCACACTAGGGTTGAGCCACAACCCTAGCTAATGGGTTTAGCTAGACATGGAAGAAGTAGAAATAAAAGAAATACTAGAAGAAATTGACATAATCATTAACTACAAGATTAATCTACTTGAATCCACGTTAATTGTAAGAGAAAATTGCCTAAAGTAGGCTAATAAAAATTGTCTCGTGCTCAGCTGCTCAGATCAATTCCAAAAAACTATCTCTAAAAAAATAAATGTTCTATTTATACTACACAGGAAAAACCGGACAAAAATACCCCTGAGGGTCTGGCGCGGACCACATAGAAATGTCACGCGGCCGCGTAGGGCAAATGGCCTTCATATCTGGGCTTCTGGACTTGAGGATGCGGACCGCGTCAAAATGCCACGCGGCCGCATAGGTTGAGTCATGCGGACCGCGTGGAAATGGTGCGCGGCCGCACTGTAGAAATCGTCCCATTTTTGGCTCTCTGATCTTTTACCCACGCGGACCGCACTGATTTGGTGTGCGGCCGCGTGGGACTTTTCCTTGTCTTTTTGGGCCTCTGATCAACCATCATTGCGGACCGCGTGAAAATGAATGCGGTCCGCGTGGAGCTTCTTCAGAATTGTTGCTTCTCTGAACTTTTCTGCGCGGCCGCATGACAAATCAGTGCGGACCGCGCAGCTTGGGCTTTAGCTTGATAGCTGTCTGAACCTTCCTGTGCGGCCGCACATCAAAACAGTGCGGTCCGCACAGGTCATCTACTTCCCCACTTTCAGTCGTCTTTTGGCGCTTGGCAGGTTTCACTCCTTCTTTGAGCCGATTTGTGGTATTCATCATCTAGTCGCTCAAACCTGCAATCAAGCGCAACTTGTAAGCAATTCAGGACTAATCAAGCGCAATTTATGCATAAAGCTTAGGTAAGAATGGGTATAAAACATGCACAATTCATAGTTATCAACTCCCCCAAACTTAAACCTTTGCTTGTCCTCAAGCAATTAAAATGAGACCTACCCCTCAATAGAAAACATCCAAGTAATTCCTGTTTGTCCTAAAGTAACCTCAATCAAGCATCAATTGGGACTAACAATTGCCCTCAATACGAATGCATCATTAACACATTTAAAACTTTTGAAAACTTGTGGATCAAGTGTGACACAAGAGCCTCAAGGGTTGACACATCTCATCAAGGAACTTTTCTCAAGTACTTTGGTCATTGTGGAACCCAAACTCACACATCCTCGACTCTCCCTAAGTGAACCTCACCTTTTAGAGTAATTGCACACAAATCGAGGTGGAGGGATTTTTCGCTCATCTCTCTGAACGAAGAGACCCTAAGTTTGGCTCTAAGTACCATATGCTTGCCCTTCATGTAAGTATCCACTAATGTAGGCGTCCCTCAACTGAAGATCATATAGGGCTTTTAAGGAGTCATTGTGAAGGCTTTTGGGTAAAGGTAGAATATGCTTTCGTTCACATGGGTTCAATCTTCCCCTAAGCACTTCTTTTGATTCGTTTTGGCACACTTTCTTGACTTATTTGAGCATTTCTTCTTTCAAGGGTTTAGAGAGACACAATGTCACTCTTTCTTTTTGCAATTCAAACCTTTCTCCTTTTTGTTCACCTTTTTTGCATCTTTTTTCCATTTTTTTTCATTGCCTTCCCTTTTGTTTTTGCGTTTGTGCCTTTTATACCACATTGGCGCCTTTCTTGTCTCTCCCCCAAACTTAGATATATGCTATTACTCAAGGAAAGATTTTTGGGTGAAGAGAGGGTTTTATTAAAAACGGGTATAGGCTTGTAACTTTGGTTCATGAAAGAAGAAGGTTTAAGGCTCAAAAGGGGTGGACTAGGGATCATTGCGTTGGTAGGTCATGAAATGGATCAAGTTAGCATTTTTGGATCAATGAGAGCCTACAATCACGTCTCAAGTCAAGTTCCATCTATGATTTCGCCTTAACAAACATTCGGGGCAAGTTCTAGACCATTGGCTTGGTACTTGGGCTCACAAATCGAATTCTCGCCACACATACAGTCAAGGATTGCCAAAAACGGAGTCGATGGCCCACAACGACCTTAGTCACGATTAAAGCGCACAATGGCCCATATTGACCACATGATGATTGTTTGGTCAACACAAGAGTCTCAAGGCCACGACTTTCACCATCCTAAACACAACTTAATGTCTTTGACCATAAGATCAAAGGAAAATGTGCTAGGCCCAAGTGAAGCTTTGCTTGAGGTATCCTTAACTACAAAAACATGAAAATCAGAAAAGAAAAATCAAAAACTGACTCAACCCTTAAGAAAGTTGTCACGCTATCTATCATTGGGACGAGCCACCCGGTTCACACAACACTCTGCCCTTGGAAAGAACCGTGGGGGTTAAGAAAACCAAGGGCTTATTTCAACATCAAAGTAAAACCAAAAAGAGGCTACGAGCCTAACTTTGCACTAAAATGAAAAATTTTCACGAAAATAACAAAAATAGAAAGAAAACTCAAATGATAGCCAAATGAATATGTACACACGAGGAGTAGAATATACAACTAAGGGAGTTCAAAATGAAAATTTATATACAAACCATCTATGTCTATGAATGTATTGAGAGTAGAAAATATATACAATCATCCAGTTCATCAAAAACAAAAAGTAGGGCCACACCCCCACGAATAAGAGCTAGCATTGTCCCCAATGTTAACTACCAAATAAAACATCAAAAACAGTCAAAGGATATATAATGGCCCCTCAAGCCTCATCAGCTGCCCTGTGCTGGTCAGTGGCTCACGTGTCCTCTATACTGGCAGGGACCTCAGACTGGTCCCCAACCTGCTGCTGCTGTGCTGCTGGGACAGGTGCCTGCTTTGAGTCTGGCTCATCAACTGAAGGGGCACTTGAGGGACCCTCATGTTCGGGAGCGACTGATATCACAACTCCCTCATTGTTGGGGAGTTTTCTCTTCTTCTTCGGCCTGTGCTCCTCCTGTGGCTGCTCAACTGGTGACTCTATGGCCGGCTCCTCAAACAACAAGTCTAGTGGCAGCTGATCTGCCACTAGCTTGTCCACCTGCTCCTTCAATGCTGCCACCGACTCCTTCAAGGCTTTTGTATTTCTCAACTTTCTGTGCTCCTTGGACAAGCTCTTAAGTGCCTTGCTATGCTCACCGACTGCCTTGGCCAAGGAATCCTGCTTTGCCATCATCTGCTCCTGGTTGGTCTGGATTTTCTTCAAAGTCTCCTCAATAGAAACAGGGATCTCAACGGTCACCGGTGCTCGCTGAGCCTGTACGGCTGTGGTCAATGTGGACAACTTGGATGTCGCTGCCGACATCCAGTTGTTCAGACTGGCTAATGAGTGCGTGAGTTGGTTGGCGGTGAATCTGTGAGTCTTTGATACCGGGATCACTGGATCAGCTGAGTTGGAAGGGGGTGCTGTGGAAGGTCCTGGGGGCACTGTAGTGGTCTCAGTGGGCTACTCAATGGCAGCTGGCTCTTCAGACTGGCCAGCTGCGGAAGAAGTGGAGGCTTGGCTCACTCGCTACCCTTTTCTGTTCCGGACTCATCAGACGAGTCCGTAAATACCACATTCATTGGCTTCTTGGAGGTGGCCATATTTGCCTGCTCAGGGGAAGAAGAATCTGGCACTGGAACCTCCACGAACATATGTGTGGGGGCGGACTCTGAAGTCACACTCCGGGAGGGGGCATACTCACTACCAGTTGATTGAGAAGCAGCCCTGTCGGCTGTCCGAATTATCTTTCTGTTTTTCTTCAGTCTCCCTGTCCTTGGAAGTGAGTTTTACCACCCTTCTAATTGTCTTCCCTCGGGAAGAACCACCCCTCCCGGTTTGCTTCTCTTTGCCCCCACGTTGTGGTTGTGCACCTCCGCATTTTTTCACCATTTCCTGCAAGAGATACAAGTCTAAAATTGTTAGTGGAAGCACATAAGGAGTGGACAGTTTAAAATTCAATGCACAATTGCAGACACAGTATTGCAGATAGGAGGAATGCGGACCGCACAGAAAATTCACGCAGTCCGCACAGGCAAATCATTACAATTACCATCTCTCTAAACCTGACCTACGCGGACCGCACTATTTTGGATTGCGGCCGCATAGGTCCAACGCGGACCGCACAATGTCACGTGGTCTGCACAGATCAAGCTCTTGAATATACACTTCTCTGAACCTTGGGTACGCGGTCCGCAATGTTTTGGACCGCGACCGCGCTGGGTTCACGCGGACCGCACAGAAATGGTCACGCGGACCGCACACAAATGTTGTGCGGCCGCGTAGGGCAAATATGACTGGGTAAGTTCTTTTATTCTTTTTAGTCCAATTTTTAATGTCCTAAGTGTCCCTACCTAGTGGTTTCAATCAAGAACATATGCCTAACTTCAATGAGTATTCACAAACCCTATTCTAACAACTAACTAATATGAACAAGAAAGAAAGAGAAAGAAATTAAGAAGTTAATCTAATAGAAATAAATTAAAATAAACAAAAATTAAACTAAGAATTGAAATACAGATGAGTTGTTACCAGGGATTAATGAGAGTGAAATATTGCACAAGTTATGCGGGTGAACAGTAGAAAGCTACTCTCAGATGAAAATTTGCGAAAAGGTTTAAAGGAGGCCCAAGGCTCCTATTTATAGAAGACCGTGGGGCCCATTCCTTACCTACCTGCGCGGCCGCACAAAAATGGCACGTGGACCACGCAGGGTTTTTTACCCTTGGAGTATTAGCAAAGCCCACGCGGACCGCACTGTTTTGGGGCGCGGCCGTGTGGGAAACTTTAGAGACCTATCCCAATAGGCAATTTCCACGCGGTCCGCACTGTTTTGGTGCACGGCCATGTGGAAAACTTCAGAGACTTGCCAATTTATGTTTTTCCAGCGCGGACCGCACAAAAATGTTATGCGGCTGCGCTGGGTCTTCTAAGTTCAATTCCTTATCATTTCAATTCCCACGCGGACCGCACTGTTTTGGTGTGCGGCCGCGTGGGCACTGTTCTGAGACTGCTCATTTTTCACTTTTGCCCTGCACTGATTCAACATTATCCCTGCAACACTTCACAAACTATCAGCTCAAAAATCCTACTCTACAAAGGAAAAATAAAGAAATTCAAAAGACATGGGTTGCCTCCCAAGAAGCGCTTGATTTAATGTAGTGGCACGACACGAGTTACATTCATCTCACTTCAAGTGAATAAGCGCCACCACGTGGCTGTCATCAACCTTGCCCAAGTAATGTTTGACACGATGCCCATTAACCCGGAATACTTCACCATTTTTGTTTTTGAGATCAAGGGCACCGAAAGGAGTTACAAAAACCACTTCAAAGGGACCACTCCATTTGGATTTGAGCTTCCCCGGAAATAACCTTAGCCTTGAGTTGAAGAGAAGGACCATATCACCAACTTTGAATTCTTTGCCCCGAGCATACTTATCATGGAGGTACTTCATCTTGTCCTTATACAAGGACGAGCTGGAGTAAGCATGGAATCTTAACTCATCAAGCTCATTCAATTGCTCCACTCAAAGGTTGGCCGCAACATCCCATTCAAAATTTAACCTTTTCAAAGCCCACATCGCCTTATGCTCTAGTTCCACCGGGAGATGACAAGCCTTACCAAACACCAATCGATATGGAGACATACCACTCGGAGTCTTGTACGCTGTCCTATAAGCCCAAAGAGCATTATCCAACTTCTTTGACCAATCGGTCCTATTCGCATTCACTGTTTTGGACAAAATACTCTTAATTTCCCTATTAGAAACCTCCACTTGGCCACTTGCTTGCGGATGGTATGGGGTAGTCACCTTGTGGTTAACTCCATATTTGGTGAGCAAAGAATCAAAGGCCTTGTTGCAAAAATGGGACCCCCCATCACTAATGATAGCACGAGGGGTTCCAAATCTAGTGAATATCTGCTTCTTCAAGAATGCCACGACACTCCGGGCTTCATTGTTGGGAAGAGCCACGGCTTCAACCCACTTGGAGACATAATCTACCGCCACGAGAATATACGTGTTCCCACAAGAGCTTACAAACGGGCCCATGAAATCAATGCCCCACACATCAAAAATATCAACCTCTAGAATGGTGTTAAGAGGCATCTCATCCCTTTTAGAAATCCCGCCGGCTCGTTGACATGCATCACACTTTTTCACCAAATTGCTTGCATCTTGAAACAAGGTCGGCCAATAGAAACCACAACTTAGAACCTTTGATGTCGTTCTCACTCCCCCATGATGACCACCATAAGGAGAAGAGTGGCAAGCTTCCAATATGCTCAATTGTTCTTCTTCCGGGACACAACGACGAATTACACCATCGGTGCAAATTTTGAACAAGTAGGGCTCGTCCCAATAGTAATCCAAACTATCCCGCTTGAGTTTCTTCCTTTGGTTAGAAGAGAGCTCATACGGGACTATACCGGTCACAAGATAATTGGCCACATCGGCAAACCACGACATATCATGCATAGACACAGCAAGGAGTTGTTCATCCGGAAAAGCATCATTAATCTCAACACCATTGCTCGGTCTTCCTTCTGCCTCTAGCCAGGACAAGTGATCCGCGACTTGATTTTCACTTCCTTTTCTATCCACAATTTGTAGATCAAATTCTTGCAAGAGTAAAACCTATCTCATCAACCTTGCCTTTAAGTATTTCTTTGTCATCAAGTATTAAGGGCGGCATGATCGGTATGAATGATCACTTTGGCCCCCATAAGGTATGGTCAAAAATTTTCCATGGCGAACAGAATAGCTAGCAACTCCTTCTCGGTGACTCTATAGTTCTTTTGAGCCTCATTCATCGTCTTGCTTGCGTAGTACACCGGATGAAGCATTTTGTTAATTCTTTGGCCAAGTACCGCACCAACCCCTACATCACTAGCGTCACACATCAACTCGAAAGGCAAATCCCAATTTGGTGCAGTGATAATGGGAGTGGTAGTCAACTTATATTTCAACAATTCAAATGACTCCATGCACCTCTCATCAAACACGAACTTCACATATTTTTCCAATAGTTTGCACAACGGGTTTACAACTTTTGAAAAATCCTTGATAAAGCGTCAGTAGAACCTGGCGTGGCCTAAGAAACTTCTCACCCCCTTGACAGAAGTAGAAGGAGGAAGCCTTGAGATAACCTCTATCTTTTCTTTGTCAACTTCAATACCTTTTTTTGAAATTTGGTGCCCCAAGACAATTCCCTCTTGCACCATGAAGTGACATTTTCCCAGTTTAGTACAAGATTGGTCTCCTCACATCTTTTCAACACTCTATCCAAGTTTGCTAGGCATTCTTCAAATGAGTCCCCCACCACACTAAAATCGTCCATGAACACCTCCAGAATATCCTCCACCATGTCGGTGAAGATTGACATCATGCATCTTTGGAAGGTCGCCTGAGCATTACAAAGTCCAAACGGCATCCTTGAGAAAGCGAATGTGCCATATGGACAAGTAAATGTTGTCTTTTCCCGATCCTCCGGGGAAATCAGAATTTGGTTATACCTTGAATAGCCATCAAGGAAGCAATAATAAGCCCGGCCCGCTAAACGATCAAGCATTTGGTCCAAAAATGGTAGAGGGAAATGATCCTTCCTAGTGACCTTGTTGAGCTTTCTATAATCCATGCACACCCTCCAACCCGTGACCGTGCGGGTCGGAATCAATTCATTGTTTGCATTTGTGACAACCGTGATACCACCCTTCTTTGGAACATATTGGACCTGGGAGGTCCATGAACTATTCGATATTTGGTAGACTACACCGGCATCCAACCACTTGATAACTTCCTTCTTGACCACCTCTTGCATAGCTTCATTTAATCTTCTTTGGTGTTCAAGCGACGGCCTTGCATCTTCCTCCAAAATAATCTTATGCATGCAAAAGGAGGGACTTATGCCCCGAATATCCGCCAAGTTCCATCCAATCACCCGCTTGTGCTTTTGTAAAACCGCCAAAGTGGCGTCCACCTGCAAGTTAGTTAAGCAAGAAGAAAGAATAACAGGCAAAGTGAAATTGGGGCCCAAGTATACATACCTGAGGTGAGGAGGAAGTGGTTTCAACTCCAACACCGATGGCTCCTCAATAGATGGCTTTGTTAGAGGGGTCTTACGATTCTCAAGGTCCAATGATAACTTTCTCGGCTCATAAGAGTACGAGCCCATACCATGCAAAGCATTTACACATTCAATTCTCCCGGCATCATCATTAGCTTCCATGTTCAAAAGCACCACTTCAAGTGGATCTTCAACATTGATCATTGCGCTTGTGTCATCCACTATCACCGCCATGACAATGTCGACAAACGAGCAAACTTCGGTACGATTTGGCTACCTCATAGATTTGCACACATGGAACACTACCTTTTCATCACCAACACGGAAGGTCAACTCTCCCGCCTCGACATCAATCAAAGCTTTCCCGGTTGCTAAGAAAGGCCTTCCAAGAATAATTGGGACTTCAAAGTCCACCTTACAATCAAGAATCACGAAGTCGGCCGGCAAGATGAACTTATCAACTCGAACAAGGACGTCGTCGATGATACCCAAAGGCGGCTTCATAGACCTATCCGCCATTTGGACCCTCATTGAAGTCGGGCGAGGTTGCCCAATCCCCAAAGTTTTGAACACTGAATATGGCATTAAAGGTATGCTTGCCCCCAGTCACAAAGGGCTTTTGCAAAGTTGGCGCTTCCAATAGTGCATGGTATAGTGAATGCACTGGGGTCCTCAAGCTTAGGAGCCATGGAGTGTACAATTGCGCTCACTTGATGGGTCATTTTGATCGTCTCACACTCCATTGATCTCTTCTTCGTGACCAAATCTTTCATGAATTTCGCATACCCGGGCATTTGCTTGAGTGCCTCCACTAAAGGCACATTGATAGTCAAACTCTTCATCATCTCAATGAATTTCTTAAATTGGTTATCATTCTCTTGTTTGGACAAATGTTGAGGGTAGGGCGGAGGAGGCCTAGGCAAGGGTGCCTTGCCTTTTGGAACCTCCGGCTCGGGCATATCTATAACATGTTCCCTAGATGGGTTCACGTTCTCTTGAGTCTCCTCCTCAATCTCTTGAATGTCAATTCTCACTTTATCTCTTGCACTTGTCTCCACAATATCATCAACCCCCATAGGCATGTCAACATTGGGCAACTCATCTTCCTCCACTATGGCTTGATTCTCTCTTGAGGCTTGCACATCACCGCCTCGTCCACTACGTGTGGTCACCGCCATCACATGGTTGTTTTTCCTACCCTTAGGATTTACTACCGTGTCACTAGGTAGCGCACCCTTT
>MU737766.1:854-41934 GCA_026770625.1 Nicotiana glauca | reverse complement strand
TTGTTGTTTCCACTCCAATTACCACTATTGTTGCCTTGATTCCCCCAATTGTTGTTTTGGTTATTTCCATTCCAATTTCCGCCTTGTTGTTGTTGATTATTGCTATTCCAATTGCCAGGTCCTTGTTGATTATTCCAATTCCCTTGAGATCGCCATTAATGGCTGCCTTGGTTTCCTCTATTCCCTTGGTAGTTGTTGACATATTGACAGTCCTCACTTTGCTCATCATAACATTCATTTGAATAACCACTACCATCATCATAATTCTCACAATTCCCTTGTTGTTGTGGCCCTCTTTACCTTCTTTTCATCATGTTTACTCCTTCCATAGAATTGACTTGGCGCGGGTTTTGAACTTGTTGCAATTGCGCCTTTGCTAATTGGTTCATTGTAGTTGTAAGTTCGGCAATGGCTTGGCCGTGGTCATGCAAATCTTTATGCAAATGTATAACATTGGGATCACCTTGAGGAACGTTTGCTCGTCTTTGCCATGCCGAAGAAGTATCGGCCATTTCATCTAACACTTCACATGCTTCATTGTACGGGAGCTTCATAAAGTTTCCACACTCCAATTGGTTCACAATACATTGGTTTGTTGTGTTGATGCCTCTATAGAATGTTTGTTGGATCATCACATCGGTCATATCATTATTTGGACACTCCTTTACCATGGTTCTAAACCTCTCCCATATTTCATGAAAAGGCTCCGTTGGTTCTTGTTTGAAGGCAAAAATCTCATCACGGAGCGCTGCCATATGACTTGTAGAAAAGAACTTGGTAATGAACTTGTCCGCCAATTCATCCCATGTAGTGATTGAGTGATTCGGTAACCTCTCCAACCAATCGAGCGCTTTAACCCGAATAGAGAACGGTAAAAGCCTCAATCTCAAACCATCTTCGGACACATTGGTTTGTTTACTTCCCCAACAAGTATCTACGAACCCCTTCAAGTGCTTGTATGCATTTTGATCGGAGGCGCCCGTAAAATACCCTCTTTGTTCGAGAAGTGTCAACATAACATTGGTGATTTGGAAGTTCCCCGCCCGAATTCGGGGAGGAACTATGGCACTCACATAACCTTGATTAGGAAGGACCCTTGGAGCAACTCTTGGTGGAGGCAGAGGAGGGTCTGGAACTGCATCATTAGGATTTGCATAAGCATTTCTACCTCTCCGCGGTACTTGTGGTACCTGAAGATCCTCTTGATCAATATCATCAACCTCCTCCCCCGTGACCACATTGTCAAGGGGGACATTCCCGTTTAAAGCCATTAGTACCTGTTGGTTTGACACTAATAATGTTAGTAAAAAGAAGGAAAGAGAAGCAAAACACAAAACTAGCTACACAAATAGTCAACACCGTAAGCTCCCCGGCAACGACGCCAAAAAGTGATCGGTGCGGACTCAACCCTTGGGAAGAGTGGGCGCTAACAACTTTTACCCGATAGTGGTTTCGGGGTCAATTTCCTCAGGGAGCTAGTTATGGGAATCGAGTATTTGTGGAGTCTAGGAAGGTGTTTTGGCTCCTAATTTTGGTTCTATCATTTTTGGTTTTTTCTTTTGTTTATCAACTAAATTTATCAACTACAATTGTAAACTAAATTATGCTAAGTAATGATGCTAGTTGTATGCAATAAGAGAGAAGCACTAGGGTTTAGCAAGACATGGAAGAAGTAGAAATAAAAGAAATACTAGAAGAAATTGACATAAGCATTAACTACAAGATTAATCTACTTGAATCCACGTTAGTTGTAAGAGAAAATTGCCTAAAGTAGGCTAATAAAAATTGTCTCATGCTCAGCTGCTCAGATCGATTACAAAAAACTCCCTCTAAAAAAGTAAAATGCTCTATTTATACTACACAGGAAAAATCGGACAAAAATACCCCTGAGGGTCTGGCGTGGACCGCATAGAAATGTCATGCGGCCGAGTAGGGCAAATGGCCTTCATATCTGGGCTTCTGGACTTGAGGATGCGGACCGCATCAAAATGCCATGCGGCCGCATAGGTTGAGTCATGCAGACCACGTGGAAATGGTGCACGGCCGCACAATTGTGGTCATGCGGACTGCATAGAAATGGTGCGCGGCCGCACTGCATAAATCATCCCTTTTTTGGCTCTCTGATCTTTTACCCACGTGGACCGCCTTGATTTGGTGTGCGGCCGCGTGGGACTTTTCCTTGTCTTTTTGGGCCTCTGATCAACCATCATTGCGGACCGCGTGAAAATGAATGCGGTCCGTGTGGAGCTTCTTCAGAATAGTTGCTTCTCTGAACTTTTCTGCACGGCCGCATGACAAATCAGTGCGGACCGCGCAGCTTGGGCTTTAGCTTGATAGCTGTCTGAACCTACCTGTGCGGCCGCACCTCAAAACAGTGCGGTCCGCACAGGTCATCTACTTCCCAACTTTCAGTCATCTTTTGGCACTTGGCAGGTTTCACTCCTTCTTCGAGCCGATTTGTGGTATTCATCATCTAGTAGCTCAAACCTGCAATCAACCGCAACTTGTAAGCAATTTAGGACTAATCAAGTGCAATTTATGCATAAAGCTTAGGTAAGAATGGTTATAAAACATGCACAATTCATAGTTATCAGACAAATAACACAAAAATATAGAATTTTAGCTTGCTTTAGATTGGCCTTATAATAATAAAATGAGATGAGCCTCGCCAAATCAAATACACAATTGTGGGGCCCTCAATTCAAAATACTTAGAATTCGGAACGGGCTGTTTAGCGAATTTCACGGCCTCCCTAAAGATAATAATGCGTTAGTCTCTTTAGGCGCGAATTTTAATAACATTACATTCCTAAATTCGGGTGTGCATTTCATGCGACCCAAATCAAAATTTGAAAACGTTGAATAAGAATGTGTCGAGGATCCGGGTGCATTTCATGTGACGTGATCCGAGAACACGTTCTTAAACAACGTTCACTTTCTTAAATAAATAATAATTTACAAAAGCGGTAAATAACTTTAAAACCGCAATGTAGGTTAACATGTATTAAAATCAAATTTTTAGCCAAATATAGCAGTTGAGCGACCGTGCTAGAACCACGAAACTCGGGAGTGCCTAAACCCTTCTCCCAGGTTAACAGAATTCCTTACCCGAATTTCTGGTTCGCGACTGTTTAACAGAGTCAAACCTTTTCCTCGATTCGGGATTAAAACCGGTGACTTGGGTCACCATAAATCTCCCAAGTGGTGACTCTGAATCTTAAATAAAACGAATCCCGTTTCGATTGTCCTTTAAGTGGAAAAACTCCTTCTTTTATTATACCCTTCACGGGGTGTAGTAAAGCTTCGAAAAAAGGAGGTGTGACAGTGGTTCAGGGATGAGCAGTGGGGTGCTGCTTGAAGTGTGGCATGTGTTGCAGTGGTGATGGGGAGCGGGTTGGTTTTGTGGTTTTTGGATGTTTTGTGGTGGTGTGGGATTTTGAGTATTAGGGAAGTTGACATCTGGGGTAGTGAGGGAAATGACAAGCTTTCCAAGTTACGAACTTGGTCCAGTTCTTCCTGAAATTTCAATAACTTTTGTTCGAGCTGGGAGGCCTTTTCCTTGGAAGCCTGAATACCTTAAGGAACCTCTACCCTTTCAACTGAATTCTCCTTTCTGATGTTGCCCAAATCTTCCATTTTTCCCTTGTTCTTGTTTTTATAGGATTCGGAGGAGAAGGAGGCAGAGGGCCATTAGATATTGTGGAGTAAGATGACAATGCCAAAGTGCACGAACTAACCTTTGGGGAAGGGGAATAAAAAAAAAGTAAAAACAAAAAGGTAAAAAGTTAGTGTGGATCACAAGGAGGAAAACGTTGCAATATTTAAACACATAATGCAAGAATGTAATCGTATCCTAATTTGGGGAGCCACGTTGTGACCGAGGTAGGCCTAGCAATAAGTTGATTTGGAGAACTTATAATGCTAAATGTCTTATTTTTTCCCAAAATGACACTAAAATTGTGGAAAACAAAAATGTCACTAACGGCCATTGGCCTTATTACATTTAAAGCAAAGAAAAGACTCCTAACTACTTGGTCCCAGAAGGACATTCCCCATACTCGACATCTTTAGCTCCATCGAACCCAGCTCACGTAGTCCAGCAGCAAATATGCTCTAGCCAAGTGTCCTCCTTCATTTCCTTCAGCGTTCTGGCAGTTTTCAATCCTCTAGATGAACTTCCTTTCTAGCTCCACTAAACCCCACTCCAAATACCCCAATCGCTTGTTAGCGTTGGCAGCCATATCTTTCAATTCTTCAAGCAACTTTTGATGGGCTTCTTAAATTTCCTGGTGCTCACTTTCGCATTCCCGAATCCTGTTGCGCAATTGATTGTACTTAACCTGTACTTCAGCCTTTTCGTCGATGATTATATGACCTCAAACAAGCCCGGGTATGGAATCCTTTCCCAGGATGATTTTGCAATGCCACATGTGTTGAGCTTGACACTTGTATGGACTATCATCGTCTTGAAAGTCGGCCCTGAAGTGACTCATTTTTGTCGACCCTTGGTTTAACCTGCCTTCTTCCTGCCCACCTCATGACTCGGAGAGGGACATAAGGATAAGTTCCTCTCAGAGCAATGAGTATAAGAAATAGTGCATCCCGAGATCGGACAATGAACTCTTCAGTAGGGAACCATTTGATCATCCATTGCACTTGGTCCTCTTTCATATTTTCAAACAACTCTACCCACCCTTTAGCAACTTTTGGTTGGGCAAACATGTGAGGCATATAGTTCATTCTCCTGGACTGATGGAAGGTGATATGAACATCCCAGTCTCTGCGCAGAATCTCTTGTCGATATTCACCCTTTTGGAGGTGCTCCATGAGCTAAAGTTGGAGCAGTAAGTTACAACCCTCAAAGTGTTTGGCCCCTTGTTGACATTTTTCTAGGGCTCGGTATATCTCAGCAATGATCATAGGTACTATGCTAAAAGTCTACTTGCCAATTCCCTCCATTGAGGTCTTAGTGATCATGGCCAGTCTGGTATGGATCCTAGCCTTCGTCATAGGAAATACTATCATCCCCAAAAAGTAGAACATAAAGACGAAGACTCTTCTGTGGATATGCCCTAATGAGGTGAGGGAGAAGTTATTTGCGTAAGTGTGGTTGGACTTGCTATGGCCGTACCTCTCGTACTGATAGTCGAAAGGAATGTAGGAATCCTTCAAGCAGGTTAAGTCTGTGTTCTTCTTTAGTCCCATCATTTTGAGAAAACCTCTACCCTTGCGATTTTCTGGCATATGTAAACCCGGAGTCTCCCGTGGAATACCAGCTAATCCTCCTATTTCCTCGAGAAAAGGTTTCATTTCAATGTCCTTGAAGCAGAACACAAATCTGTCGGCATCCCAGAAAAAAGTTTCAGCCTCTATGATTTTGTTGTCGGGTCGGATTTCCAAAAGAGAAGGCAATTTCTCCAAATATTTGCGGACGAGGATCTGATCACTGGAGTGAAGGTTTTCCTACCAGCTTAGAAACCTTGGGTGGATATTGGTTACCGTGCCGAATCTGGGGACTTCGTGCTTTACTTTCTACAAAACAAAGTTTTAGACCCTTACCCCCGCTGGACTCGACTATTTAAATATCAATAACTGGCATAGGCAGCATTTAGTTATCCAAATAAATGAACAGACGTGGTAATGTCCGTTTGGCTTTCAAGGAAACCCAGTGGACTTTGGACAAGGCTATCTTAAAGAGTCGTTATGCGTACAACATAACCAACTCGGCTAGGTTTGATAGTGATGCATGCACAGTTAAACAGAGTAAGGTTTCTATGGGGTATTAGACTGGTATCCCTGAGTGAACAACTCAAGAGGGAAAGGCACAGAACCATCGACTGCACCGCTGATCAACTGGTTTTATCACAAATACGCCTTTGCCAAATTTAGGGGGTGATAATATCGGAAGGGCGCAACCACTCATTATAAGCGTTGCTATAGTATTTTATTTGGCACGAGTGGAATATGATATTGAGGATGCAATTACAAGAATGAAACAAGTTGTTATGTATTTGCATATTCATAAAGTAATGATTACAATAATTTCTCATAATTACAACAGTATTGAAGGGAAGCGGTAAAGGAAAGCGTTAAATGAAAAGAAACGAAGAGCCAAGTCAGTTTCATAGAAGAAGAGATAAAGGCATTAAGTAAAGGCAATAAAAAGCAATAAAGTCACAAATAACATGAAATGGTAGAAGCCTAAAGCATTCCCCAGCGAAGTCGCCATGTTGTCGCGCCCCTTCTTTTTAAAGGCAAAATCGGGTTTATAAAATTTGAGAGGACAACTTGTTCCCTTTTGGGAATTGGGTTTTGGATTTTGAAGAGTCGCCATCTAATGATTAAGTTCATTAGGAAACTAAGAAGTATTTGAGCTTGAACAACTAGAGTTTGGGTAAGGGCTAGAAATTATCTCGAGGGGAAGGTGTTAGGCACCCCTCAAGATCCACTAGTGTGGTTCCTGGCCATGTTATAATTGTGACTTCAGATAATCAAGTAAGCAATTAAGGGCTAAGATAGGAGGGATTCGCATACAACATTGCAAATAAGTTGAAACTTGAGGAAAAGTAAATAGGGCAGAAATTTATGAAAAGATTTAAACAATTCTAAAAAAGTAGACGAAAGCAAGTAAAAGGGAGGGGGGTCCTAGGTTTATGATTAATATAGATCACGTCAATGCAATACCCAGTAATCACTCCTCAAAAAGAGGGGCTATATGAGGTATTATTGCATTGGTCATCATATCCATATCTACCCTTTCCACCCACATTAAGGTATTAAAGCACGGAACAATATCGTTACTTATTGCATGTTATTACCCATCCTAATCTTATCAGTCCCGAAGGCATATGAGACTACTAATCCTAAAGGGGAGGGAGTTGGGGCCTTTCAGAGTTTTAAAAAGGATAAAGTCTATGCGTCAAGCAAAAACACATAAACAGTTAGGGGGAAAACAAATAGCAATTAAGGCTTAAACAAGCCTCCTCACTTAAAAGAGCAAATATAGCATGACTTCAAATACTGGTTGGGTCTGAATTAAATAAATCGTAGGATAGGCTGATTCATCTCATATTTTTTAGATGAGGAGTCCAAATTAGCCTTGTCTAGATGTAGTTTTATCAGAATTGACACAATTAATTACCTAATAGTTTGCCTAAGTGAGACCTATAGGCATGACATCTAATAGAGCATATTGATTTTAAGGAAAAGGTTGCTGGTTTTATAAACAGAAGTATCTACAGACTTTAAATGATCTTACGACTGATTTTAGATCCATAGATGAAGTAGATGAAGCTGATTCAATTGATTTACTTCTATAGGCATGATTTCTAAGCGTCATTGGTTTAAAACAATTATATAAATGCAAGAGTCCTATAGGCATGATATCTAAGATGAAGTTAATTATTATTTAACCTATAATTGTTTGCCTAATAACATGTTTATACAGAAGTGCAGAAACCTAAGATTAGGATTTCTATATACAGAACTTATAGGCATAATTTCTAAGATGTAGAAGTGCAGAATTTATAGGCATGAGTTCTAAAATGCAGAAAACTTATAGGCATGAGTTCTAAAATGCAAAATGCAGAAATTACAGGCATGAGTTCTAAAATGCAGAAATGTAGAAAACTTATAGGCATGAGTCTAAAATGCAGAAAACTTATAGGCATGAGTTCTAAAATGCAAAATGCAAAAATTATAAATAACCTATAGGTAAGTTTTTTACCCTTTGCATGCATTCATCCCAATCCCTTTCCACTAGCCATCCCCAATCGTTATTACAAGTTATTACAGACCCAAATGAATTAGAAAATAAAAGTAAAAATTACGTCAGAAGTTCCAGCTATATCTAAACAGCATAATTCAGACTCAAAGTCCAAAAATATGAGATAAACCAACTTCCAGGATCAGTTTTCCAAAAGCCTTTCTCATATTTGGGGTGTGTCAAAGTTCCCAAGAGTCTGAAAGGGCTCCGAGAAGTGCTTACACCCCAAAACATTGCAAAATTAAGATCAAAGTGCTGTGTGAAAATACCATCCCTCAGATGTCCAAGTTCAGAGGGAACTCAAGGTCCTAAAGCAAGGCTCATAAGAGGGGGGTAGAACTTAAGAGTCTAAGAACAAGTGTAAGTGCATAGAGGGGGAATCAGGGAGAGCCATGACAGACTGGTGGTCATGCCCAGCAATTGGGAATGCTGGCACACCCCTAACCAGCTTGTTAGCCAAATATTAGGAGTTAGGATCCATTGTGGATCGGGTTATGGCCTAAGCAGTAATTAGGATACTAACAGGCCAATAACCTTAACTCAAGCATATAGACGGGGATAGGGATAGGGATTAACAATAGAAATAGATACAAGGAAGAACATAATTAGCATAGATCATTAAACATGAGCAGTAAAGCAAATAAGGGCGCTGAGACTGTAAAGTAAACACATAGGGATGAGGCAGAAAACTAAATGAAAAACATACCAGTTTCAAAGGAAAACAAGTAAGAAAATAGAAGTCTTGATAGAGCCAAGTTGCAAACAAAGTGATTCCAAAAGATCTAAAGAAAAATAGGGTGTTGAATTCAAAACAATATTGCAAGTGTGCAAGTACTGAATTGGAAGACTAGTGGTGAAGGTGAAATAGTAAGATGTGCGTTGAAGTTTTAAGGTAATGAACTCGAAGTGTGGATGTGAAAGTATTGAATTGGAAATGTAGATGTAAAGTCCGGTCTCCTAAAGTGCAGAAGTGCAATCCCTTATATAGTGCAAAGAAAACTAGTAAGAAAGGTAAAGAAATCATTGAACTCAGTCTCCCTTTGTTTAAGGGATACTGATTCCAATGGGTAGAAATTAGTTAAGGAAAGGAATTTCTAATAAAACCTTTCAAAGTAGCACAAAAGGGGTAAATACTTAGAATTTATTTAAGGAAAACAGTCAATGGTACACGGTTTGTGCCAAATATGGTAAGGGAATAATTTAAACAGCCATGAAACCAAAATTGCAAGTTTAATTGAATGAACCAAGTCAAGAAAGGTAAATGAACTAATTAATAATAAATAAATATTAATCCAAAAATACCGAAAATAATTTTATAATTGTAAAATGTTGTTAATTGTAAAATAGGCTATAATTGCAATTATATGCAATTTAGCTTTAAAAATACCAAATAAATTTGTAAATATATAAAAAAAATCACCTTAATTATATTTTGGTGTAAATATAAAAATTGAAATTATTCACCAAAATGATAATCATGGGAACAATTATTGGACTTTGCACAGCTAGAAATAGACAATAAATTGATTTTAAATATCTTCAAATATTAGGGAAAAACACCAAAATTCTTGGGAACGCTTATATATGCATGTACATGCTATTTTGAAAGTATTTTGTATGTAAAAATACATAGGTAAAAATTAGGTATCAACAGTCCTCCCAGAGCTTGGTTTGAGTGTGGCGACATTTGTCATATGGTGAGGGATTTCCCTAGACTTAGGAGGGGTGCACCTCCATAGACTTCTCAACCACACCGTGCTCCATAGAGTTCCCAGGCTATGATTACAGCTCAGCCAACTAGAGGTGGAGGTCGGGGAGGTAGAGGTCGCCCCAGATTGGGAGGCCAGGCTAGATACTATGCCATTCCTGTGCGTACTGAGGCTGTTGTCTCTGATTCTGTCATCACATGTATTTTTCCGGTCCATCATATAGATGCATCGGTTCTATTCGATCCAGGATCCACTTAGTCTTATGTGTCCTCCTATTTTGCCCCACATTTGGGTGTATCTCGGGATTCTTTAAGTTCCCTTATTTATGTTTCTACTCATGTGGGAGATTCTCTTATTGTGGATTTATTGGTCGTGTTTGATTGCTCTTAGTGGTTTTGAGACCAAAGTCAATTTATTGTTGCTCAGCATGGTAGATTTTGATGTTATCTTGGGCATGGACTGGTTGTCTCCCCATTATGCTATTGTTGATTGTCACGCCAAGACCGTGACACTGGCTATGCTAGGTGTACCATGATTAGAGTGGAAGGGTACCTTAGATCACACTCCTAGTAGAGTTATTTCATTTGCTAAAGCTCAGCGGATGGTTAAGATAGGGTGTGACACGTATCTACCTCATGTGAGAGATGTTAGTATTGATACCCCTAAAGTTAATTCAGTCCCAATAGTGCGAGATTTCTCTGATATGTTTCCAGTCGATCTTCCGGGCATGCTGCCCGATAGAGATATTGATTTTTTTTCCAGGCACACAGCTATTTCTATTCCTCCTTATTGTATGGCTCCTCCTGAGTTGAAGGAGTTAAAGGAACACTTACAATAATTGCTTGATAAGGGCTTTATTCGGCCCAGTGTGTCACCTTGGGGTGCTCTTTTTTTTTGTGGAGAAAAATGACGGTTCTATGCGTATGTGGATTGATATTTTCTAGTTGAAAAAACTTGGAGTGAAGAACCGGTATCCCTTACCTCGTATTAATGACCTGTTTGATCAGTAATAGTGTGCTCGAGTGTTTTCTAAGATTGACTTGCATTCAGGTTATCATCAGTTGAAGATTCGAGAGCCAGAAATCCTAAAGACTTCCTTCAGGCCTCGATATGGTCATTACGAGTTCCTTTTTATGTCATTTGGGATGACCAATGCCCCATCAGCATTTATGCATTTGATGCATAGTGTATTCCCGCCATATCTTGACTCGTTCTTCATTTTCTTTATTGATTTCATTCTGGTGTAATCCCGGAGTTAGGAAGATCATGAACAACACCTAAGGACAGTGCTTTAGACCTTAAGGGAAAAGAAATAATATGTGAAGCTCTCGAAATGTGAGTTTTGGTTGGATTCCGTAGCTTTTTAGGGTTACGTTGTATCAAGTGAAGGGATCATAGTAGATCTGAAGAAAGTGGAAGCAGTGCAGAGTTGCACCAGACCATCCTCAACTATAGAGATCCGTAGTTTTCTTGGCTTGGCAGGTTATTACCTTCGATTTGTTGAGGGATTTTCATCTATTGCAGCACCTATAACTAGGCTGACCCAGAAGGGTGCTCCGTTCAAATGGACGGAAGAGTGTAAGGAGAACTTTCAGAAGCTCAGACAGCTTTGACTACAGCCCCAGTATTGATATTGCCTATAGGTTCAGACTCTTATACTGTCTATAGTGATGCCTCAAGGATTGTCCTTGGACCGGTATTGATGAAAGATGGAAGGGTGATTGCCTACACTTCAGATACCTGAAGGTGCATGAGAAGAATTATCCTGTGCATGATCTCGAGTTAGCTGCTATTGTTCACACCTTGAAGATCTGGCATCATTATTTGTACGGTGTTCCTTGTGAGATATATATTGATCACCAGAGTTTATACATCTGTTCAAGCAGAAGGACCTCAATTTGCATCAGAGGAGGTGGTTCGAGCTGCTTAAGGATTATGATATCATTATCTTCTATAACCTGGGTGAGGCCAATGTGGTGGACGATCCTTTGAGTCACCAGGTAGAGAGTTTGGAGAGTTTGGCTTATCTACCAGTAGTAGAGAGGCCCATGGCGATGGATGTCCAGGCCTTTGTCAGCCAGTTTGTGATATTGGATATTTTGGATCCCAGTCGGATCCTAGCTTATGTGGTTTCTCGATCTTCCTTGTTTGATCATATGAGAGAGCGTCAGTATGATGACCCTTATTTGCTTGTCCTCAAGGACAAGGTCCTGCATTATGACGCCAGAGATGTGAAAATAGGTGATGATGGGGTATTGAGGATGCATGGTAGAATATGTGTACCCAATATTGATGGGCTTCGAGAGTTGATTCTAGAGGAGGCCCATAGTTTGCGGCATTCCATCCATCCAGGTGCCGCAAAGATGTACCAAGATTTTAGGCAGCATTATAGGTGGAGGAGGATAATGAAGGATATAGTTGGGTTTGTAGCACGATGCCTCAATTGTCAGCAGGTAAAGAATGAGCATCAGAGATAAGGTGGCTTGCTTCAGTAGATAGTGATTTTGGAGTAGAAGTGGGAACATATCACCATAGACATTGTAGCTGGACTCCCACAGACATTGAGGAAGTTTGATGCTATTTGGCTGATTGTGGATCGACTGACAAAGTCTGAATACTTTATTCATGTGTGTACTACCTATTCTTCGGAGCGGTTGGAGGAGAGCCGGGAGGTTGTTCGTCTGCATGGTATTCCAGTTTCCATCATTTCAGATAGAGGTACTCAGTTCCCATCACGGTTCTAGAGAGCCGTACAATATGGGATAGGTACTCGGGTGGAGTTGAGAACAACATTTCACCCCAGACGGACGGACAATCTGAGCACACTATTCAATTTCTTAAAGATATGCTCTGTGCGTGTGTGATGGAGTTTGGAGGTTCTTGGGATCAGTTCTTGCCACTTGCGGAGTTTGCCTACAACAATAGTTATCAGTCCACATTCACATGGCACAGTATGAGGCTCTGTGTGGAAGGCGGCGTAGATCGCCGGTGGGTTGGTTCGAGTTGGGTGAGGCTGGGTTATTGGGCACATACTTGGTTCAGGACGCTTTGGAGATGGTTGAGGTGATTCAGGATAGACTTCGCACAACCCAGTCCAGAAAAAAGAGTTATGCAAACCGGAAGGTTTGTGATGTTTCACTTATGGTTGGAGAGTAGGTCTTGCTCGAGTTTAACCTATGAAGAGCGTTATGAGATTTAAAATGAAGGGCAAGTTGAGCCCGAGGTTTATTTGTCCCTTTGAGGTGTTGCAGCATGTTGGGGAGGTTGCTTATTAGCTTCCTTTACCTCCCAGCTGGGCAGGAGTTCACCCGATATTTTATGTTTCGATGCTCCGGAGATATCACGGTGATCCGTGGCACATGTTGGATTTTAGTTTATTCTAGTTGGACAAGGATCTATCTTATATTGAGGAGCCAGTGGCTATATTTGACGGACAAGTTCGAAAGCTAAGGTCAAAGAGCATTGCATCGGTAAAGGTTCAATGGTAGGGTCACCCGGTCAAGGAGGTGACTTGGGAGATCAAACAGGATATGCGTAGCTGTTACCCACATCTTTTCACCTCTTTAGGTATGTCTCTATGCCTATTCGTGGATGAACGAATGTTTTAAGAGTAGGAGGATATAAGGACCCGGTCGAACATTTTGAGAATTTCCGCCCCGATCCCCCATTAACAGCTTCCCCCGTGTCTGTTTTTGCTATTCTGATTTGCTGGGATGGTTCATTTTGAGTTTCGGAGTGTTTTGGGAAACTTAGTCTCTAAATGTGAGCTTAAGACTTAGAATTTGGACTGTAGTCGAAACTGTGTGAAAATGGCTCAGAATGGAGTTCTGTTAGCTCCGTAAAGTGATTTCGGGTTTAGGGGCATGTCCGGATCATGTTTTGGAGGTTCGTAGCTCATTTAGGCTTGAAATGGCAAAAGTTGAATTTTTGGAGTTTCGGGCCGATATTGTTTTTTTATATCGGGATCGGAATCCGATTCCAAAAGTTGAAGTAGGTCCATAGTGATGAATATGACTTGTGTGCGAAATTTGGGGTTAATCGGATGTGGTTTATTTGGTTTCGACATTAATTGTAGAGTTTTTAGGAATTTTAAGTTCATTAAGTTTGGATTGGAGGGTGATTCGTGGTTTTAGCGTTGTTTGATATGCTTTGAAGGCTTGACTAAGTTCGTATGATGTTTTTAGGATTGGTTGGTATGTTTGGTTGAGGTCCGAGGGCCTCAGGTGAGTTTCGGATTCTTAACGGGTGAGAATGTGGACTTAGGTGAATTCTGAAGTTAGCTGCTTCTAGTAGTCTAGCAAGAGGACCAGTTGTCGCAGATGCGATTCAAGAACCGCAGAAGCTGTACCGCATCTATGAAAAATTGAGTGCAAGTGCGGTGCATAGGGAAATTAATGAATTTCCGCAAATGCGGAGCTCTAGCCGCAGAAGCGCGACCGTAGGTGCGGTTCTGGGAGCGCAGATGCGGACATCGCTGGGCAGAAAAAGGAAATTTTGAGGGTTTGAAGTTCATAACATCAAATTCAATTTTTAGCTTGGGAGAAGGCCATTTTTGTGAGGTTTTTGAAGAAGAAATCAGTGGGTAACGATTCCTAACACTATTTCGTTTATATTTCATCAATCTCTAGTAATTTTACCTATCTAATCAAGGAATTTGAGTGGAAAATGTGAATTTGGGGGAGAAGTTCCCCAATCGAGTTTTTGGGGTTTGATCGTGTTTTAGGTGTCGGAAATGAATAATTTTTGGACTAGTGATCTCATGAGTGAACGGGTGTTCTAAATTGGTAACTTTTACCCGATTCGGAGACGTGGGCTCGGGGAAGATTTTTGGGCATTTTCCTATTTTCTCACCTTAGCTTTAAATTCATTAGCTAAATTAGTTGCTTGTAGCTATAGTTACATTATGTAATTAATTTGTCAGATTTGGGCCACTCTGAGTTGGATACTCGTGGCAATAACGTGATATCAGATTGATTTTTGAGCTTGATTCGAGATAAGTGGCTTGCCTAACCTTGTGTGGGGGAACACCCTTTAGGATTTTGGTGTTGTGATTATATGAATGTCGTGTACGTGAGGTGATGAGTGCGTACACATGCTAATTGTTGAAAACCCCCATTTTCATTAAGTAAATATCTGTGTTTTTCCTCTAATTGCAAAATAGTAGTTCATGTATCCTCCTACATAACATACGAAAGCATACTTACGTGCTTTAATTGTCTTATCTGTTTTAACTGCTTACTTGGATTATGCGTAGCATGTTTAGGGTAGGAATGACCTGTTTCTTTGATACGACCTTGAATAGAACTGTAGACTTTCTGGCTGAGATTGTTGTGTATTTACATTGGGACTACGGAGCGGTATTCCAGGAGATCCCCTTGCATGTTTACTTTTGGTCTACGGAACGATATTCTGGGGGATGCCCTGCATATTTATATTTGGGACTATAGGACGGTATCCGAGAGATCCCCCTGCGCATTTACGATTTGGACTATGGGATTGTATCCCGGGAGATCCTTTGTAGATTTACGTTTGGTACTATGGGATTTTATCATGGGAGATCTTCTATTGCTATCTCTATGTACTGAGTTATTCTTTCTGTGATTCCATTTTTCATTGACTATTAGTATTTTAACTATACTGCCATATTTTATACTATTTTTCCTTGTTATATATATATATATATATATATATATATATATCCGGTAGGGCCCTGGCCTGATCTCGTCACTACTCGACGAGATTAGGCTTGGCACTTACTGGGTACCGCTGTGGTGTACTCACGCCCTTACCTGCACATTTTTTGTGTGCAGATCTAGGTTCTTCTACTCAACTGTACTATACGTGAGGCGAGGCTATCCAGAGACTTTGAGGTATATCAGTCGCGTCCGCAGACCTAGAAGTCCCTTTCTATTCTCCCTACGGTTATAGTCTTCTTGTATTTTTCTTCATTTAGACTTCTGGAGTTTGAAGACTTTGTACTTCTTTAGCTTTTGATTCTTGAGATTCCGGGTTTTAGGAGTGCTATATTTAGTTTGAGAGTGTTATTGTTGTATATGGCAAGTGGCATTTTAAACTCCTTTATTATAATACCTGTTAATTGTTGGTTTCACATCTTTATTTCGTTTTTCGCAAGTTGTTAGGCTTACCTAGTCGTAGAGACCAGGTGCCGTCGCAACAGTTCAAGGAGGGAGAACTTGAGTCGTTACAATTTTGGTATTATAGGCCCGTATGTCATATGTATAAGTTTGTATTACATGTTGATTCATCCTATGTTGAGTGTTCCCTCATGTTGGTACTCAGTTGAGTAAGGTACCAGGTGCCCGTTGCGGCCTATCGGTTTGGGTCGTGGCAGAAGTGATATCAGAGCAGTTCTTCCGAGGAAATCTACAAGCTGTGTCCAGTAAAGTCTTATTTATGATTGTGTTGTGCACCACACTTATAAGCAAGAGGCTACGTGGCATTTAGGACTGTCACTCTTTCTTCTAACTCTAGATCGTGTGGTAAAGCTTAGTTGTATGAATTTAAACTCTTAAACTCTATTTTATTCGTAATACAATGATACCTACATCCAGAAAGATAGTTGGTAAGAGATTGCATATGGATGTGGAAGATTTGGTAAAATGCAACGAGAGAATCAGAAGGTAGAAGTTTCAACAAGTAAAAGAAGCAAGGTGAAGAAGGGTACGAGGTACCCAGTTAGTGAAGATGATCATTATCTACAATTCAGGAAGAGAGATATAAGTATTTTGAGTTACCTTCAACTGTAACAGAGATATGTACAATTAGCCACGCCCATCTCAGTTATGCCCTATGTGGGGTGGGGATGGGGGCTAATAGAAGTAGTTTAAGAGAAGGACGGATATGAGGATCCGGCTGGGGTTAGAGTGACCTAAAATGGTGGATGGATTGTTTGCGTTAGTTAACATTTTCAAAGGATACTGCAAATGTGGCAATAGATCTCCTTGTGAGACACCCAAATGGTGCACTCTAGAATAGTACAACTAGATATGAATAATAGAATATTCAATTATTTTATAAAGACAGGCATTGGAATCCTGGAAGGGATAAATATTACCTTAGTATGGATCCCGTTCCTAGTAGAGAAAGAATGTCAGGCAACCGGAAGAGCCAGTGGATGGAGCAAGGGGAACTAAAAGCAAAAGAATGTCTTGTTGAAGTTTTCAGAATAAAGTGATAGATAGAAATATTAGCAGGGAAATAAGAAGATAGATAATGAAGCATTATGAGTAAGATGTGATACATGGATGACAACGATATGTAAAAAAAAAGATAGTATTACAGAGTCTACAGTCAAGCAAAGGGAAAAAAATGAGAGGTGACAGCCCTTGAGACAACAAAAGAGTAGAGGCCATAAAGGCATATCCTCATTTCGAGAAATAAGTTCCTGACTCCAACGAGACTACCAGAAGGAGAAGCTAGATCCCAGAGTAATAGAAATCAGTATGGGCTGGTGAACGAGATAAAATAAACATGAATTAGGGATAGAGTGATTTGATAGTAGTTGGCATCACGAGAATTTTAGAGATTGCGTTTCGGTGATAATAGAATGGACGATATAAGAATATGCTTTAAAGGTCATTCAGAAAGATGTTTTCCTAAAGAAAGCAATGTGAGCAAAGATAAGCTTAGGGGACTATGCATGCCAGTTACACAAGATGTCACCCTCGTAAGTAAGGAATTTCATTGTCTTTGGTATAGAAGGATTATCGCAAGGCGAGTAAGGGTCAGCGATGATATGAAAAGATGCCAAAGATGAAGAGGTAAAACATCTATAGGTAGATCGTCGTATCACTAAATATTAGTACTACCCTAAAGGGGGAATATGGAGTGACGTGGCATTAACTCAGAATTAAGTGGTTCTAAAAACTATGGAATGGTAGGAAGAATGCGATAATGAGAAAGGGATGATTTACACTTATTCAAATCCTACATATATGCTATGATTCTAGAATTTATGCAAACACGACTTCAAGGAGAGGAAGTAAGGGTTCCTGCCCGAGATGTTATTGATAGATAAGGAGATAGTACTAGACGTAAGTCAAGACAAAGGAAATAACACAAGAAAGATTACGCGGATATGAGAATGGGCTAACGAGTAGTTAGTAGTTAATTTAGGAAGAGCCTAGTTATGGCTAGATAAGAGGATATAGAAAAATCAATAGATCGTGCAAGATAAATATAGTGAACCCCAACATTGGAAATTCAGTCTCGTAGATATGACATCGTAACCCTTGAGAAATATTCAGAAAGGAGTTGGGGTAGTTAAAGGTACCATATGAGTGTTACAGAAATAAAAGAGAGTAGCTTACAAGCACAAGGGCGTGGAGGTAAGTAACTACGGATAATTATAGGCGACGAAGAACATAAAAAATTCTCTCGAGTATGCGATGTAATAAGCTCGCAGATTTACAAAAGTCAGAGGGTCCTCTCTAACTACAACAACAAAAGATTAGCTAAGGAAATAAAGAATAAGGCTTCAACCTAAATTTAGTAACTTGAAGAAGAAATGTTCTTGTAACAACAGTCTCAATACAACATTATATGCACTCCATAAGAATGTGGCATCTATCGTGGATAATGAGTGTGAAGTGAAACCAAAGGTAATATTCGAGATCATATGAGTTGCACAAAAAATTCCGGCAAGCATTGGAACTAAGATAAGCTAAGTATGCATGCAACAAGGGGGCATAAAGACCAGGAAAAGTAATAGCTTATGTTTAAGATGATAAGGAACAAAAAAAATTATTCGATCAATGATCAAGAGTTAGTTACATTATGAACGCACTTAAGATTTTGGAGTATTATCCGTGCAACATATATGTTGACAATCATACAGGCGTAGAGGACTCCGGTATAAGTAAAAGAAAGAATTGTGTCCAGGTAATAGACAAAAAAATGAATTGTCAGAAGATTGTATCATGGATATTCTGTAGCGCCCATGAAAGGCTAAAGTAATAACTAATACAAGGAGCCACATATCAGACGATAGCATAAGCCTACATATAGGCTGATCAGAAGGATGAGGAAACTAAAGAATTACATCAACCAAGTAGTCAAGAGTCTGATTATTGGACCCAGAAAATTGTAGAAATCGTGATTGAGAACATTGTAGAATCACCTTAATATCAGGGGTACAAGAGAGATAGTACAACAACCATATTCTATAACGGCTCTACGATAAAGCCAGTTCGGAGAGTGCCAGCCTCATAAGAAATCAGCATGAAGCTCCCACCGGATTGTATATGCACCGAAGGTGTAAGTATTATAATAGAGCTTCTAGTTGTGGATGTGAATTATAGCTATGCGGAAGATAGAAGCTGTGATGCAAGATTTTAAGGTAAGTAAGGTAAAGGGGTGAACAACGTACGAGATACTCAAATGCGGAAGGTTATGAATAGTCCATACTTTGAATAGACGGCTAGAACTGCGGGGATTCAATATCTGGGGAATGATAGTGGTATCGTTAGTGGTATATCTTCTAGCCTATGGTTTCTAGGTATTGAGAGGTCTATTTAAGAGAGTAAAGAAAAGTTAGAGAGAACGTGATGTCTCGCTTGATGTTCCAGAGTAACATAAGGAAATCTATGGTGCAAGCAAGTTGAAGAAAGGTTGCGAGTAGTATAAATAGATATGTGTACGTCACAAGCTAAAGTATGGTAGAGCGACAAGGTTTTGGGAAGACATTAGTAAGGATAAGGAATGGCAAGTGAGAAGGTAATGAGAATGGATAATTCCTCGGTATTAAGCCCATGGAAACAAGAGAGATAATGGTTTCTTTAAGTTATAGCCTAAATGAACTCAAAGGATTCTAAGACTAATAGCATTTATAAAATATGGAATAATGCCGTGGTAATATAATAAGGGTGTAATTGTGACAGATAAAGGTTGACGTTTCGGCCTTCGATTGAGTAATAATTTGAAGGAAAAAAATAGGATTTCATGGACGACACGTGATTAGAATACCCCCATAAGATGATCCATGTTAGGATGCTATGAAATATAGTTATTGAAGTATATTATCATCCCTAGGTGGATGAGGAAAATCACTTAAGATGTTCCCCGATGTGACGTGAGCCCTAGTGACAATGTGTTACGTAAGATATTTCAAGTTATCAGTAATAGATTGTGAATCAACAATGGATGGACAAAAGTTACAAAGGATGAGATAAGATTAGGCCATCATTATTAAGATGAACAAAAATGAAGAAGCATTAAAGGACTTTGATTTATAGATATAGGATACGCAATGAGATTAACATGGAGTTTGGTAGCAGACCTTAGCAACAATCAACCGAAGTAAATGTCATGATATAGTATGACCTACTTAGACATAGTAAAGCCATAGAAGCCCAGAGGGACAACTTGCCATAATTATATATATGTGGACAAAGTGAATCCTAGAGATTGTCTAAAAGCTAGAGGAAAAATAAAAGAAGAGTCGTACAGGCGCACATACAAGGACAAAGTTGTACAACCTGCATGACAGAAGGTAGCAATAGTTAACAAATTGGAAGAATTCTTACCACAGACCGTGGTGTGAGAAAGAGGCCTAAAGGTGGGAATGCCCTGGACTTTAGGTTTGTTCACAAAACAGTTACCATAATGGCAAGGACGTTATTAAAACTATTCGTTAAAACTATCAGGCTATGAGACCGATAAGTGCATCAGTCAATATTCCAGGACAAATTTTCCAAATGGGGGAATGATGTGACACCCCGCAGTATTACGTTGATGTTACACCAGTATTATCATGATGTTACACCCCGTAGTATTATACGCTGAATTTATCGTAAGATAATTGACATTAGTTCAAGGACAAGACTATTTTAAGGTTATAAGTATTACTCTATTTCAAACAAGTAATAAGTAAATTTTTGAAGATGAGAGGGTAAGCGAATCGAAGAAAATGAGTTTCATGGAAGTTTGACAATTTGGGATAAAATACGGTCCAAGCTATAATACCCCGTGTTTATGGACTAGTGCCATACAAGATACCACATGACCATAATAGTAAGGTGTATAAGGTATGTTAAAAGTGAGTAGTATTTTAAGTTATTTGATATAATTCTTAATTATGTGGATAATTGGGTAATGATAAATTTTAGTGAGAGATTAACTAAGTAATTAAGAAAATTGGATGAGCTTAATAAGCCCCCAACGTGGAAGAAATTAAATGTGGATCAAAGCCCAACAAATGACTCTTACTTCATGAAGCAAGATGGCACATTAAGAGAGTTTGGTGGCTTAGTCATCATATATATGGGGCCCACACCCACTAAGATTAAAAGAAACCTCAATAGTTTAAGGGAGATACATATATCTCTACAATGTAAGGAAGAAGCTTCAACAATTCATACGAGACTACCTATTATTATAGCAGCATGAAATTGCGATTCTAAGGGAGTACGATACAAACTTTCTCAAGGATATCATACAGATTTTTCCATACCTCGATCCGCCGTTATGTGTTTTTCTCAAAACACATGGGTTAGAGGGGTTGTCAAGATAATCGACTCATGTATTTAAAGGCTATCACTTTTTTCCATTTTGCATGATCCATATGATTCAAATAAAATGAGCAAACAACTTTCTTATATGAATCAATTAATAGAAGTACTAGAGATGATTATATCCTTGATTTTCCATGTCTCTTATTATATCTTTCGTTCATGGGCAGAAAATACGTATGTTGATAAAGTTTATTTCATATGATTAATCGAAGGCATATTGATCTTATGACGTATTCAGAAATCTTATTAACGTACTTCTTATGCATTTCATTCATTTATACATGTACATTGACCCATGATGCGTATATTATATGTATATGTGTTATGGAAAAAGGTTACGACGTTATATATGCACCACCACCTGATTAGCTGGTATAAGTAGATGATTTTGCCCGCAGTGGCTGAGATGATATGATGGGATGCCCTTAGAGGCTTTATGATGTTATGTACACATATACCTATACATGGTATGACATTTATACGCATATGCATGACATTATAAATATTAAGTGATTCACAAAGCTATTCAGAATTACATGTTGAGTATTTTACTCCATGTTTCTATCATGTCTATTATTTACTGATTTTCATTCCTTACATACTCTGTACATTATTTGTAATCTCGAGTCCATTTCTCCCTTGTTATGGATACTTTGGTGCACTTTAACGTTGGACCTTGAGGAACATCGACCCCTCTAATGATCATGTGGATGACATGTTGAGGTTATTCCTACTCGGCTTGTTTATTTAAGTCCCTATTTTTGAAATGATTCTTGTCTCGGTCACTCAGAAATTCTCCAAGATTGTTTACGTTGAAAATGGTAATAATAATTAGATTTGATTTTATGATTCTAAAAATACGTGATCCATTTTTATGCTAGTTGTTAGACAATAGATGCAAAGTAAGAGACTAGAAATTAAGATAAGAACTCAAAAATGGTATGTTTAAGAAAACCGAGTGGTTGAGAATCGGGGCCTCGAGCCTGGTTATACGGGGCCTCGATGTTGAACTCGGTAACAAGTTATGGGCAACCGATAAAGGACTAATAGCTTTGATAGCTTTGATGAAGGCTCTTTATGATTAAAAATGAACAATGCATGAAGAACAATTAATAAATCACAATAAATGTAAGTAATTAATGTAAATAATAGAATAAAGGGAGATTTTATATAAGTTAGAGAGCAGAGAATATTCTTGTATGCAATATTGTGTGTTGTGTTGTATGTTGTGTCCTCCTTACAAAATGACAAGGGTACCCTTTATATATGCGGGGGAATCTCAACATAATACAGATGCATTTATTACAATGATATAGGGCTGGTACAACTATTTAATGCCACGGTACGGGCTTGTACTAGCCTAATAGGGTTGGTCAGTTTTAATCAAGTACCTAGGGAACTTCCCATCTCTCCATCATAGCTATCGATCTACACTCCTCCAGAGTCGAGCGTTTGGAATCCCTTCTAGGTTGCATCTCGAGCCTTGCCTCGTGCCTTAGGAGGCGTATCTATGAAGCATCGTAATGGCCATGAAATCGGCTCCTTTGATTTCACCATATACAGATAGTCCCCGCATTTCCTAGAATAAAAATGATAGGAAACGATTTTGAACTCTTGCTTCTTTGATACTATTGCCATGACGTCAGTCTATCAGAGTATTAAATGCCATGACTCAAAATCCATGCGAGGGTTGCTGTCAACACAATTATTGAGAAGCCCACGAACCGCTATTGGTTCGACTTTTCCGCTACCTATGTGGCTTCTATAAATACCCCAACTGTTTAGTGATTCACACTTTTACAATATCTTCAAATTTTTAAAGCTACGTTCACCCTCTTTTACATTCTTCTCTCTTTCGTTCTTGTTTCCTCACTTCTTTTCTTAGAAAACCCTTCTATTATCATGGCCAAAACCTGTAAAACAGTGCCTCGAAAGGAGGGTGCTACCTCTTCGTCTCGATCATCCAAAGGTAAACCCAAGGTGGCCCCAACTGTTGAACAATGTACTCCTACTGAGTTCGACACTGTGCTCGATTTTTCTATCGAGAATCTCTCATCTAAGACGGGCCGATGCAAGCACGTGTCCCGGTATATTAGCATCGTGACTAATATTAGTAGAGTAAAGTAAGACAGTCAATGGGAGAGGACAAAGCTAGTTGATATTCCCAAATCTAATGAAAGTATAACAGACCATAAGGATGCCTTTCTTCATGTATGTACATACCTATTAACTCTGGGTCCCCACCGACTCTTCAGAACCTTCACCCCCCACGATAGATCTGGTTATTCTCGACTTCTATCGTGAGTATCAATAGACACTTGGCCAAATCTATCCATCTTTCTGGAGGATAGTCTGTATGCTCAATTATTTTTCCTACAAGATCGAAGGTATGACCTTTACCCTTGACCACTTGATTAGACTATATAGCCCTCGTCTCTTTTGAGGATTAATCAAGCTTCACCCTCGATATGCGAAGCTGTTCTTCTCGAGCATCGATAAGGACAAGGATCGGGGGTGGATGATCCGATTTATTTGAGTGAGGACCTCGGACATCATCCCGTCCGAAAGGATGCCATTCCCGGAGAAGTGGAATATGGAGCGTAAGTGCCTGTCTCTCGAGCATGTTTAATCGCCTTCTCACCTTGTTCTCAAATAATGATCTTCCTTCTGATTATACAGCCGTTGTTTGGTACCCCAACGTAGTCCAGGACCTATCAGGGTGGATTAGGTGGTTGAATTCTTCGTTTCCTTATCTCGAGTGTTCCTGGCTCGACTTGGCCAAAACGCGGTGGCCAGCTAAGAATCACGGTAAGAATTATGTTTCCATATCCCCTTTGCATACCTGCCATATTGGTAAGGTTTGAGCATTATGCTTGTGCAGGCCTTGGTGATGGGGTGTTAATGAGGCCACCACCTAACGGTAAGAAAGGGACCTCAAAACCCGGTAAGGGCAAGAAGAGGAAGAAAAAGGTGGCTGCTAAATCTCCTAAGTCAAAGAAACCTAAACCTTGCCGGCCTCAAACTGATGCCAAGGTCTCTACTTCGGCCACCACGACAAGTCGCTACACTGAGGATGAAGATGATGACGATGATAAACATCCTTTGGCACAAAGGTTGAGATCAGGCACGGATGCTCTAGTAGTTGCTGGGTCGAGGGCCGCCGAACTGGGAACGGTTGATATGGATCGAGCCCGTGTTGAGGAGACCCTCAAAGAGGGTTTGGACATAGTCCCCAAGATTAAAATTGGACATGGCACAGTCCTTACCAATGAACTTGATGCTGGTGATTTGAGAGGGCCTCAGTCGGAAGCTTCTCGGGGCAAGATGAGACACTTAGAGAACTTAATACCCCAGGTGGCCTTTCATTTGGCCATTCGTACTCACCGGGGGAGTTCAGGCATGTACAGGACCCGAATATTTCCTATGTGGGGGTTTCTTATAGAGTGAAAAATGTACTTGAAGACCTTCCCGCCGGTGCCGATGAGGATATTGACCTAGATGATCCCATTTTTCTCGAGAAGGCGGAGAGACTTCACTAGCAGATGATATTTTTGACATACCATTCGTGTCTTAAATCTTTGGGCTTGACTTTCTAACTTTTTTATGTTGTTACAGTCTAAGATGATGTGCAACCGTGCCTTCCATAGGATCCAAGATGAGCTTTCGTGCTGCTGGAAGGTGCTTGAGGTGCTTACCTCGGCCCTGAAAGAGTTGCGAGCCTCTTATTCCCGAAAAGAGAAGGAGTTGAGTGAGCTCCACGCGAGGTTGGAGGGAGTGTGCCAAGAAAAAGCTGGCCTTGCTGATCAGGTAACACTGCATTTTACGAGCATAACTTTTTATTCTTATAACTTAATGCTTACCAACTTGATTTACCTTTGTAGATCGGGCAAAAGGATGCCCTTGTGGGGCGAAATGTGGTCGTGACCTCGGAGAGGGACCTTCTGCAGATAGAACTGTCATCGACCTGTGACCTTGTTCAAAGTGCTAAGAAGGAGGTCGCCGCACTACTAGCAGCCAAGTCTCCGGCTAAAGAAAATGCATCCTCGTATAAGAAATATGCCGCCACTACAAATGAAAGAGCTTGAGAGATATCAAAGAAGGACAGGAAAAAGCTAACTCGGTCCATTTCTCATGCTCGTGCAAAGGCAAGGAGGCAAGCTATCGAGGAGGAAACAACTAAGGGCGCCGATCTCTCAGCTGATATTGAGGAAGCCCGAGACTTGGAAGAAGAATTGGCATTCTCGGACACTTTGGATAAGTGTATCGGAGATGACCCAAAGAGTAGCGATGGCGAAGAATAGACCCACATCTTTTTCCTTTCTTTTTGTGTATGAATTACTCGGGGAAAAAGGTCTTGTAAAGACACCCCTTATAACTATATTTTTGACAATGTAGAAAATTTTTCGGACCCTCGATATCGGGCACCGTCTCGAGATTAGGTCTCTAGCTTATTAGAATCGATGCTTGCAACAACGGAAGACCTCGGGGTCTCAACGGCTCCCTAGTGCCGCATGATAGTATCATTTATGTGCCACGATTGTGAAGCGACCGGGGTGGTCCTACCAGTGCATTTCCCAAAAATGACACTGACATGGTCAGAATTAATTGGCCTTCAGGATAGGTGAACAGTCACTGCTTGCTTTATATATGCACTTGCTTATTTCTTATCTGAGGACTCTTCTACTTTAAGTAACTATCCCCTTTATAGAGCTCTTTTTTGTATTAGCTCTCTTACCAGTTCAAAAGCTTTCACCCAAGCCTTACCTTCCTTTTTCTTATTTTATCATAGCGATGGCTGCTACGTCCAAACCCATTCACGCCGGAGAGGAGATTTCCGCCTTTGTTTTGTGCTCGGTTAGTGGTACACCACCAATTTCTGTTGAGCTAACCTCGAGGTGCTTTATCATGTAAAGGGATTTTGTGCTAGAGAGACCTCCCAATGTTCTGGGACATCAGGAGCATGCATCGAGGCTTATTTCCTTGATAGGGGAGGAGCACCTCGAGGTAGTTAGAGAAGACTACGGATGGGGAGAAAAAATGGTACTACAGGTACCTTTCCCGGTAGAGAGTATCGTGGCTCGTGTCGAGGGGTTTTTGAACGTATATATGTACCCATTTATGTTAGGCCCCCTTGATAGAGTCATGCTTGAATTTTTATAAGAGATGTCGCATTACCCTGGCACGAGTTCACCCAGCGTTTTGGAGGATAGAGCTGATGATAAGATTCTTCGTAGATAAAGCCGGGCTCGAGTTTACCCTTAGTCATCTTGTTAGACTCTACCGGCCCTTGCATCATCGGGGCTTGATTACTCTGCGCCATTGATCATCTCGGTCCTTTGTTTCTAGTAATGAAGAGGATAGGGACCAAGGGTGCATGAGTCATGCTGTCCGAGTGCAGAATGTCGATATTATCCCCGCAGAGTTCCTTCCATTTCCTGAGAAATGGAACTTCACACGTAAGTGGTACACTGGTGTGTTCTTATTTTTCTTGCCCATGGTGAAGGCATACTCTGTAATTATTCTTTCTCTTTCTTTTATTTTGTAGCCATCCCGTGGATGCCACAAGAGGTTTCCAACCTGGCGGATTGGTCATGAAAACTAGTAGCTTGCTTGAATTACAATGATCGTAAGTGGCAAGATCTGGACAAGGGTAGATGGGAGGAAAAACACAACGGTACGTGGTATGTGGCTTGATTTATTTGAGAGGTACTCTCTTTTGTGTGTACTAACTCTGTCCTCACAGGTATAGGAGATTTTTCTGAGATGAGACCAGGCCCCTTCGGGAAAGAGGAAGAATCGTCGGCTTTGGGATCGAGGACTGATAACAAACGGAAGGATCCTTCGAAGAATGAGGATGCTTATCACGGGGCAAGCCCTGCTCGAAGGTTCAAAGGAGATATATATATGCCGATCCTGCAGCTTCTGAGGCTTCTAGCCTTGGAAAAGTGGTTCCTTACTTGCCACCGTCTTTATTTCCTGTCGAAGGTACTTCGAGGGATAGAGGTGTTCAGCCGCCGTCCTCGCCCCCGTTGAACGCACTTCGAGGAATGTTTGAGACCCAGGGCCGCCTAAATCAAGTAGTGTCTCAAGCGGCCATGTCCCCGACGAGATTGGTTCGATTGGGGCCGGTGAGGCCACGCTAGTAGGTGCATGCCTGACCTTTGAAGAGGCGCAGTGGCTTTGTTCTATGGTGAGCTTTGATCGACTTCGTCAATCTCCTAATTTTATATTTTCATTTTTCTTGTCAAGCTTCTTTTTCGTAGGATTTTGACAAACTCAAGTCGGGGCTGCTCCGCTATGAGGCCTGGTTAAGGAAAGCCTTGGATAGGGAGAATTCCCTCAGTATTCTTTGTGACGAAAGGGGGAAAGAATTGAGGCACTTTCGGCGAACCAAAGCCTGAACTATGAAATCCACCTTGAGAAACAGGTAACTTTTGCTCCGAGGGGATACATGCTCTTTCTCCTATCCTCTGAGATTAATATTTTGATACCTCAGATGTAGGGAAAGACATACGATTTGGAAAACCTTTGGGGCGAGGCTGGCTAGGTCAGGCATGAGTGTAATGAGCTAAGGGCTCAAGTAGATGCCCATGTTGCGGCCAAGAAGAATGCTCTAGCTAAGGTTTCTGCCGTCGAGGTGCAGCTCCGAAACGCTCGTGAAAATAGCTCGGTTTAGATGAGCAGGATTGCAAAGCTCGAGTCTGACATTTTGGGGATGACGACCAAGTTCGTGGATACCCGAGCGGAAGACGAAGAGATATGGGTTAAGGCCGAGTAGAAAGTGGCTGTCTATTTAAAAGACGGTGCCGAAGCTCATGGTGAGTTAAGAGGGGCCTCTGATCGAGAGAGCAGATGCAATGAATATGGCCGGTGTAAATCTCGGAAGAAAATTCTCGAAGAGATTCATGCTAGGGGCTTCGATCTCTCGGAAGCGATAGTGTAGGCCAAGGCAGATGAATATGATGCCAAATTCCTCATATCTAACGCCAAAGATAGTTGAGAAGGGGATGATGGGGCCTGTTGGCCCAAGAACAGGTGAAGTTTTGAAGAATGACAAATGAACTCAGTCATGGACCAAGTCCATCATGTGAAGCACTGTGATGATCAACCTACACATGTAAGATGCATGTGAAGGAGATAAGTCTCATTGATCAAGCAACGGTATCTCCTGATCTTATCGAAAAGGTTGCATATTGGATAAGGAGAGAAAGCCTCGTTATGTGAAGAGAATACAATCCGGATAAAAGATAGTGTTGGAGTTTGTGTTGTTCAAGGACTCCACTTTGATGGAAGATCAAAAATTGAGCGTCAATCAAACTCTAATTACTAACTCATTAAATAACAGTGATTGTTCTCTTTTATAGGTATTGCACAAACGCAGAAGTTAAACTAAATTGAGAGCAAAAGAGCGAGGCAATTTTGCAAGAAATTTATGTGAGATTTGAGTGTGCATTCGTGAAGCTACTTGGACGAGATAGAGGAACCAATTCCATTGTGTCTTTCTTTTATTCTAGTTCAATTGTAGTAGGTGATTAAAACTTGTACCTTTCAGCTTTCATAGAAGAAATTTTATTAGGTACTTAGAGTGTTCAAGTTATATGCTAACTTGAAGTTGTCGCAACAGTTGAGGTTGTGTGCTACAACGGGATTAGAGTTAATCCTTAGGTTTACAAAGAGTTTTATAAATGCTGTTTTGGCTTAGTGATTTTAGTGGAATTTTAGGAAAATCCTACTGAGTAGTAGGTCGTGATTTTTTCACCTTTTCATCCAGGTGTTTTCCACGTAAAAATCTCCATGCTCCTTATTTTATGTACTTATTATTCCGCAAACAGTAGAGTTAGTACATCTAGAAGAACCAGGTTATTCTAGAGCAAAAAATTGGGTACCACACAAATCACCCCCCTCCTCTTGTGTGGTATTGATGTATAAAACATCAATTGGTATCAGAGCATGTTATCCTTGAAGAGGCTAACACCTTAGGAAAAGATCAACATGAGTGCACCACCTGGGAACTGGGAAGGGCAATCCCCTGCCAGGCCTCCACTTTTCAATGGAAAATACTACTCTTGGTGGAAGAACAGGATGAGGGATCACATCATAGGAGAAGACTATAAACTCTGGGATATTGTCATTGATGGTCCCCTGGCTACCACAAAGAAGAATGTTGAAGGAGTAGAGGTGCCAAAAACTAGAGCTGACTGCACTGCTGAGGATTTAAAAAAATGGGAGAAAAATGCCAAGGCCAAGAAATGGCTTGTGTATGGAATAGGTCTTGATGAGTACAATAGAATTCAAAGTTGTACTACTACTAAGCAAATTTGGAACACTTTGCAAGTGGATCATGAAGGAACACCTCAAGTGAAGAGATCTAGAGGAACACTGCTGTATTCTCAATATGAGAATTTCACCATGAAGAAAGGAGAAACCATCCATGAGATGTATACAAGGTTCACCACACTAACAAATGAACTTAAGTCTCTTGGAAAGATTATCCTTGAAGAAGACAAAGTTGAGAAGATTTTAACAATGGTTCTACTAGTCCCTTGGGAAAGCAAAATTATTGTTATCGAGGAATCAAAGAATATTGCTACTCTCAGGGTAGATGAACTAATTATAAACCTTACTACCTGTGAACTGAGAAGACAAACCATGAAAATGAATGCACCCAAGAAGGAAATGAGTCTGGCTCTCAGAATTGCTGAAGGTTCAGATCTGGAGGATGATGAAATAGCTATGATCACAAGAGATTTAAAAAAGTACTTGATGAGAGGAAAGGGATCTTCAAGAGGTACAACCTTCAACAAACCAAGGGCTCCTGAGAAACAGACCAATGATGGTTGATACAAGTGTGGTAAGAATGATCATATGATCAAGAATTGTCCTCAAGGAGAAATTGAGTGGAAAAAGGAAAGGGTTGAACGAAGGAACAGGAAGAAGGAACACATTCAACCAAAAAGGAACAAAGGTTCAACAAAGGATGTGGTTGCTGCTTAGGGAGAAACATCATATGAGGACTCAGAAGATGAAGCTGGAGATGATCAAGTGCTTATGGCCATTAGAGAATCAGAGGATGAACAAGAGGTAAGTATTCTTCATCTCAAGGACAAGAATAAATTCATGTCTAAAGAAAGGTTGTCTGAGCTACTGCTAGACTTCATTGATGAGTCTGATATAATCAACTATGAAAAGGAAGAACTATCTAAGGAATGTTTGATCCTAAAATCCAAGTGCAAAAATCTAGAGTACAGGGCTAATGAGAGTGAAAGTAAAAATGCTGAGTTGAAGAACCAAGTTCTTCAACTTGACACTAATTTCCTAGAACTTAGGTCTGAGAACTTAAAACTGAAATTAGGAACTGGAAAGAAGAAAGCTAATCACACACATCTCACCTGTCACATCTCTTTTTTCCTTACACACCGGAAGGGAGTATAATAAAGGGAGTTTTTTCTAATTAAAGGACAATCAAAATGGGATTACATTATTAAAAGATTCAAAGTCGCCACTTGGGAGATTTATGGTGTTCCAAGTCACCGGTTCAAATCCCAAATCGAGGAAAAGAATGACTCTGTTTAACAGTTCGCGAACCAAAAATCCGAGTAAGGAATTCTGTTAACCCGGGAGAAGGTGTTAGGCATTCTCGAGTTTTATGGTTTTAGCAAGGTCGCTCAACTGTTATATTCTGCTTAATTATCTTATTTTACAACATTTTGAAACTATATGCCAATTTTAAATTATTACCGCTTTTATTCATTTTTTAAAGAAGATTGAACGTCGTCAAAAACATGTCTTTGGATTGCGTCACATGAAATGCACCCGTGATCCGGAACACATTTTATTTAACATTTTAAGATTTGGATTTGGGTCACATGAAATGCACACCCGTATTTAGAAAGGTAATATTATTAAAGTACGCTCTTAAAATAACTACGCGTTTTAGCCTTGCGAGGGCCATGGAATTTTTGCTAAATGGGACGCCTCGATTTCTAAGAATTTTAAAGAAATGATTAAATGAGGGCCACACATTTAAAATTTTGTTTAGCACAGCACACCTCGATTTATTCTAATCAATAGGTTTCTAAATTTAAAATACGTGGGCCATACTTCATTCAATAGATTATTATAGCACACCTCCAACCTATGGAAATACTGAATCAATTAATTGACTACTAAAATTGTAGTTATCCCAAAGTTAGAGTCCAAACTAATTTCGCACAAATGCCTAATCCGCTCCAACACTTGGTTCTGGAAACGATTCCCAATGCCAAACTTTCGAAGCCAACCAATTTCTGACTACAAATATGTGAGTTGGGCCAGAGAAATTTGGCCTGAGACCAGCCCATGGAACTAGGTCTAAGACTCATGATCGAACTCTTCTGACGGTATAACACCCGCATTAAACTGGAAATTAACACTGATTCAGAGTACCCTTGTTTCTCTCTTTTTTTTTTACCAAATGAGACAAAATGATAGGTAAATCTTGGAGCAAACACCACACCCCATCCATGTAACTTTCATCTAGAAATAAAGTTCAACGTTCGAAATACATGCTCGAATCAAATTTAGAACTCAACACCCGCACTAAAATTCCGAATTATGCTAGTGAAACTCTGGATACAAGTCGTTCATCATTTTGAATTTAAACTATGCACATTACAATTCTAAGAAAGACCAACTTAGATCTAATTGCATTCTCAAAGTCCATTCACAACCTTTTAAACCTTAAAGAACTTAAGCATGAATAGGCGAATTTAAATGCATGATATGCAGAGAATTAGACCCACACATAAATAATTTGAACCTGCAGACACCCAACTCTTAGTCACACCCAAAACCAAACAGATTCACAGTTAATGTTGAGGAAATAGATCCTTTAGTTAATACACACTTAACGTCTCAAGCTAATACACAAATGGCATATCGATACTTTACTGAATCAACTATCATTCAATACAGACCCCATACCTAATCATGAGATACAAATGCAATGCTAATTTAATCGACTAATCATTTACATAAAGAACTAAGCCCAGAAGATGCAAGGAAACATAAGGCAACAAACTTAAACTAGAGAAGAATTAGTATAGTTAACAAAGAGAACTCTCTTCTTCAATTCAACTGGAAACCATATCTTCAAAAACTAGCCTTTCACAGACATCAATTCCATTCAAGGTTCAATGAAATACCTGGGAAATAAAAGGAAGTTAGAAGAAAGTGAGATTTCAGCAGATGAACAAACAGCAGCAGCACAACAAGGCTCAGCCCAAATAATCCATTTCAACCGTAAAAATGTTGTGAAAACAACCCAGATTTACTCTCGATCAAACAGTAATCAAAACTGACCCCCAAGAAGACTCCTAACAAACCAAATTCAAACCATTTCTACCCCAAATGAACCAGCAATTTTCAGCACTAAAAGAAACCTCAGAAATCAAAGTAAAATGAGAAAATTCCAATGGAACAATACAAAGTATTTAGCCTTCTATTTTTCTAATTTTTCTCTTAACCTTAAAAAAATCAAACAAATTTCAGCACCAGATAAATTAGTATGCATTTCAGAAGTTGAAAATCCAAGAAATCACAAAGAAACACTCAATGAAATAGTGAAATCTTTTGTAGAATTCTCAGCCGTTACTGTTTTTCTGTATTCTCTATCACTTAGGTCTCTTAGGTCTGCCTTCTAAGGCAAGAAAGGGCGACTTTATAGGCAAGGCCATAGGGCAACCATAAACTTTTTGTTTTATACCCTTAGGTCCCTGATTTTATGACTTGTTAGCGAAGTCCTAGTGTCAAAATTTAATAATAAACCCCTACTAGAAGTTTCTAGGAGTTTCTTAGGTGGTTACTGTAAGATTCTCTTCCTAAAGACCCCAAACTACCTCTTTTAACTATTGTTATTTACCCTCCAAAACCAGTCTAACTATGGGTCATGCTGGACCAAACAAACAGAACTCAAGAGCTATTGTCGGGACGGGCCAAAGTAAATTAAGGGCCCAAGAACCTTACCCGGCCTACGAATACTCTGAGACCCCAAAGCTCTGACGCTAGCCCATTAACAATTCGACAATGGCTCCCAAAAGAGCCCAACCAACTTTAAAACTTGTAACCAGAATTAATTCTAACTCTTTAAAAAAATTAACAAAAGACAACCCAAGGCCATTACTTGTATGAATTAACAAAGAAACAAGAAGAAAAAAAGACGAGAAGAAAAAGGCAGCATGGAGATGGAGGAGACAGAAAAAGATCTCAAATAATTAAATTGACGAGGAAGACGACGAAGATAATACCTTCAAAGTTGCCTAGACAAAACTTGATGACCTCTATGGCTTCGATTTGATTCGAAACAAACATTAACCGTATGTTATCAAAGAAAATTAAGGGCTAATATCCGTTTCAAATCATATTGCCCAACGGAGTTTGAAAACTTAACATGTGCTTTTCTTCTTTGCTTTCGGATTCAAGATTGTATTGATTTGGCGAGGATCTGGGGAAACATGGCGGTAGATTGGGGGTTAAAGGGAAGACAAAGGTTGCATGGATGAGGTTTAAGGTTGAACAGGGGTGGCGCCGCCACCGGAGAAACTGTGGCGATGCTAGGGTTTCAATCTTCGATTTGATATTTGAGAAATTCCACGAAGATTCGAAGGAAACAGATGTTGGATTCGTCATGAGGGGGTGAAAAGGGTGTTGTGGTATAAATTTTGTTGGGATTGGACGTCGGCGGTTGCCATAGGCAATTTTCGGCGGTGGCAAACGGTGACGATAGGCGGAGAGGACTTTTCTCTAAGAGAGACGAGTGGGGGTGGTGGAGGTTCGAAGTACAGGGGGTACGGGGTTGTTTGGACATTAATATGTGAATGGGGAAGTGAGGATTACCGTTGGATTGAAAGAGATCAATGGCCCAGATCCCTCACTTCAGAAACGACGTCGTTTTGATTTGGGGAGTGGAACTGGTATTCGGTGGAGCTGGGTCGGACTTGAGCGGGTATGGAGGTTAAGGCAACTGGGCTTAGGAAAACTATTTTGAAGTGGACCAAAGAATTACTCCTTATTAATAATACCAATTTCTCTTCATGTTCTTTTTCTTTTCTTTTCTTTTCTTTTCATATTTTCAGATTTTGCTAAATTGAAATAAAATAAAATAAAACCTAAATTAATCCCTAATCAAATTATCCTATCAAGTTAAATTAATTATTATATCTAACCCTTATTACACCTAATTAAAACCAAATTAAAGAGGAATGCCAAAATTCCAAATTAAAATTAAAGTGTGAAAGTAAACTATTTTTGTATGATTTTCCCTTTTGTAAAATAAACTAATTACTCAATTAATCCTAAAATGGCAAATTAAATCCTATAAGCAAATGCACATATATTTTTATATTTTTCATTAATTAAAAAGGCACGGACAAAAGGCTAACAATTAACAGAAAATGGCACAAAAATCCATAAAATTGCAAACACTAAAAGAAATTATTTTGTTTTGAATTTTTGGGAGTAATTCATATAGGGGAAAAATCACGTGCTCACAGCTGCCTCTCTTTGCTTGGAAACACGAAGAGTTTTCGTGCAAAGATAAAGTGAGCGGATACGAGTAATTTTTGCCCATTTGAATACTCTGTGGGAAGCATCTTTGAAATAGTTGACCGCACCCTGCTTTTGAGGTTTCCTACATATCCTTGGCTAAAAAGGAATCGGGTCAGTATAGTTCAGGAATGTCTGGTAGCTGGGACTACCATGAAGCTGTGATTTCACTGCTGCTGCTACTACTTACTGATCCCCCTTATTACACCAAGTCAAAATAAAAACAAACTAGACTAGACTATGATCTATGTTTTACAAAAATCCTATCTATATCTTCAAACTTGCTCTTGTGGTTCTTGTTGCCTTGTTGACTTGTATTCTCCCGGCGAGATCCCTTTATTGCTGCCTTGAATTGTAATCTGAGATATTTTCCCTTTCTTCAGGTGGATACCTGACTGTCAAAACTTGAAATACATTCTGAGATGCTTTCCTTTTCTCCAGGTGTACGCATGATAGCTGACTTGAACTGTATTCCTTGCTTTCCAGGCGGGCTCCTGACTGCTGACTTGAAATGTATTCCATGCTCTCCAGGCGGGCTCCTGACTGCTAAACTGGAATGTATTCCCTGCTTTCCAGGTGGGCTCCTGACTGCTGACTTGAAATGTATACCCTGCTCTCCAGGTGGGCTCCTAACTGCTGACTTGAAATGTATTCCCTGCTCTCCAGGCGGGCTCCTGATTTCAACAAAATAGTCAAAAACAAAGAAAATTTTCTGGCCTAGTTTGGTAGCGGGGCTCATATATGAGTGTTAAATGAATCATATTACCAAATATCAATAAGAACTTAGAAACTAAAACTTGAATTATACTCATTTATTCTCCAGGTGGGCTCCTGACTGCTGACTTGAAATGTATTCCCTGCTCTCCAGGCGGGCTCCTAACTGTTGACTTGAAATATATTCCCTTGTTCTCCAGGAGGGTTCCTGACTGCTGACTTGAAATGTGCTCCCTTGTTCTCCAGGCGGGCTCCTAACTACTGACTTTGAAATGTACTCCCTTGTTCTCCAGGCGGGCTTCTGACTGCTGACTTTGAAATGTGCTCCCTTGTTCTCCAGGCGGGCTCCTGATTTCAACAAAACAAACAAAACAAAGAAAATTTTCTGCCCCAGTTTGGTGGCTGGGCACATATGTCATTGTAAAATATACCATGTTACCAAATATCAGTAAGAATTTGAAAGCTAAAACTTGAATTATACTCCCTTGTTCTCCAGGTGGGCTCCTGATTGCTGAAACTTGAAATGTATTTCCTTGTTCTCCAGCGGGCTCCTGACTGCTGATTTGAAATGTGCTCCCTTGTTCTCCAGGCGGGCTCCTGGCTGCTGACTTGGATGTATTCCCTTATTCTCTAGGAGGGCTCCTGACTTCAACAAAACAGACAAAACAAAGAATATTTCTACCTCAGTTTGGTGGTTGGGCACGTAGGTGAGTATTAAACTGAATCATTCTACCAACTATTATTAAGAATTTTAAAGCTAAGTCCTATTATCCAGGGAGGTCCAGACAACTCTTAATTAAACATCAATTATACATCTAAGCTGCATCTTCTAAACGTATTACTTCCTCTGAGTCCTGTTATCTAAGAGGGCCCAAAACTACGTCCTATTATCTAGGAACATCATGAAAATCAAGATCAAGTCTTATCCTAAAAATGACACTTTTATGACTGAATTATACAACCCCACAACAGAAATTACACTACATCTTGTTATCTAATGGACATCTTAAAACTTGATCCCATTATTCAAGGAGGGGTCCTGAAAACTCCTGATTGAATCCTATCTTAAAGATGCAAACTTTGAAGCCAACTTATATTCCTTATGCTAAACTATGCTATTCCTGATTGTTTTGAAATTTAACTAAGCCACATTTTCCAGGAAGGTCCTAAGAGTTACGGTCAAACCTGTTTTGGTGCTTTCTCTTTCCCCTACGGAGATTTTATCTGAAACAAACAAAATTTTCTACCGCATTTTCAATCAAAGAAAAATCTTGTCAGTTTAAAATGGTGGTTAGTTGATGGCATTCTTGTTGAAGATGTCTCCGCTACCATGTTTTGCTTTGTCCTGCTTCCCCAAACTGGCCCTGAACCGCTTGACTTTCTGACTGACTTTCAAACCTCGTGACCTTTGATGATCCGAGTGTTCTATACCCATAATGTTGTTTTACATCTCTGACCTCTTATCTAAACCTTTGCATCTCCCATGACATTACCAAATCATTGTACCGATAAAACTTTCGGTGATTCCTTGTATCCCACTTTACATCATGCTATCTTTGGTATGTTCTGGCCACACCGTGCTTTGCAATTTTGGAAGTTGGTAGTGAACTTTGAAATCCTTTCTCATTTTCTTTGAAAAAGACTGCCAATGAAACATCTTAGAGAAACAAAAACCCCCGAAAGAAATGAAATGCAATGACCTTGAGAGTTAAGGATAAAGAAAATCCAAAACTGGATGACTTACTAAAGGAAAAAGGGAAAGAGATTTATCTGAGTGGAACAACGGGTACCATTGATCATGACATGCATTTTAGACTAATCGGCCCAATCCGTCCAACCAATTAACTTTCAGTTGCCATACTTTGTTACCCCAAAATTCCATAACCTGATTTCTTCACCCAAACCCTAACCGTGTTCATCTTGCGGTGTCATGAATGGTTTTCACCCACAGACCTCTCCCATTTGTTCATCTGTCAGCTCACTTGCGCCTTAAGGTGCCCGTGAGAGTTTTTACTAATAAGACTCTCTCATTTCTGATTTCTCTCAATTCACTTTTGCCTTAAGGTGCCCATGAGGGTTTTCACCATTAAGACTCTGTCATTTTGATTTCTCTCAACTCTCGTCGCCTTACGGTGCCTGCGAGGGTTTTCACCAATAACACTCTCTCATTTTCATTTCTCTCAGCTCCCGTCGCCTTACGGTGCCCGTGAGGGTTTTCACCAATAAGACTCTCTCATTTTTATTATTTTCCTGCTTGGACCAGAGTGTTTCCCCAAAGAAGAATCACCTCTATCTTCTCGACTTGGCATTTCCCAAAGACTGATCAAAAGATCTTTCTTTGGACCGTAATGTGGCTTTTGGATAGGGTTAGAAAAAAGGGGTATTATAGGCTCAAAACAATTCAGCTGGGTTTAAAATTACAACTTCCAGAATCCGATTTCTCACAACAACCGCAACTTCTGCCCCAGTTTCTTGCTTGGGGACTTTTGGATTTTTATTATGATGGGACCGAACCGTAAGGCTGCCTACATATCCTTAAAAGGAATCAGGTCGAACGTAGTTCATGTCATAGAAATTACTTTGTTGCTGTGATTTTTCCTCTCTTTTTCTTCCATTTTCACTTTTTTCTTTTTCTTTCTTCTGTTTGTCTTTTCCTTTTGTTTCTTTTTATCTTCTTTTTTTCATTTTAAATTTTCTTCTCACTCTTTTCTTTTATTTATCATTTACGCTTGTGTTTCTGAGCTTTGCTACTTATTCCAAAAGAGGAGTATGAAAGAAAATAAATAAGGCTCAAAGGGGTAACAAAGGATAAAGTGTTTAGATAGCAGAACAAAATGCCTTCGTATTCCAATCTCCAAAACATGCCAAGTACAAACAAAAATAATTAAAACAAAGAAAATCATATATAATATCTCTTGACCGCATCAGAATTGATGGTCATTTCAACACACTTGCCTTCTATTTCTGTCAAATACAAAGCACCATTGGACAACACTCTCGTCGCGATGAACGGCCCCTGCCAATTTGGGGCGAACTTGCCTTTGGCCTCAGCCTGATGTGAAAGAATATGTCTCAACACTTGTTGACCCACTTTGAACTTTCGTGGGTGCACCTTCTTATTATATTCTCTTGCCATTCTCTGTTGATACAGCTGACCATGTTGTAAGTACGTGATTTTTGCCCTATATGAAAATAACTCCTAAAAAATAGACAAAAATAATTTTAATTGATTTTTAGGTGTTTTTCTTTATTTAGTTGCATTTCAAATATTTTAAACATTTTTAAAATCATAGAAAAAAAAATAAATAAACAAATAAAAGTGTCACATTTTAATTTCATGCCACCTTAGGTTTAATTTGCATTAAGGAATCAATTACATTGAGTTAATTGTGCTATTAATCAAAAATAAAATAAATATGATCATTTTTACATAGTTAGATAATTAACTTAATTTTACAATTTAAATCAATTTAGGAATTTAATTTAGGTTTTTAATTAATTAAACAAAGAAAAGAACAATAAAAAGAAGAGGGAAGTGAAAAGGCTTGGTCTTAAATTCAAATTGACCAAACATTTGAAAAACCAAAATATTTTCCCCCCAAAACTTTCCCCAAAATATTTTTCCCCCAAAACTACTCCTCACCCCATCACTATAAATACACACACAATACACAATACAAAAAAAAGAGGAGACATTGATTAGGAGGAAAATATACACATTATACTTAGGAGGGAATAGATTTTTTGACAAAGGAGGCTCACGTTTTTGGACATAAGAATACCAATGTAGAGTCATCTTCTTCATTAGGAAAAACCATACAAAAAACCCTATAAAAGCAAACACCCAAAACAGCCCCATCCAAACGACCCGACCAGCGCCTACGACCACTCGTCCTCCATAGCTGCCGCTTTGTCTGCTTCTTCTCCGGCGATCCAGCAGCTCACGACCAGTAGCAAGACAACACAAAAAATAACTTCTCACCTCATTCCGTTTCTCGCTCCCTCACCTTGCTCTCTCTTTCACTCTTCTTGCTGATGCGATGAAAACTCATCGGGAGTTAGCGAGCTTGTAGCTCCTGTTTTGATGAGAAGTGACTTTCCGTCAACTACCATTGAAACCGGCAAACGCACGCCACAACATTTCCAAACTCACAAAATCCATTTGAAGCTCGTTTGGAGATTTATTTGGAGCTGAGATGTTGGAAACAGTTTGAGGTCATCGTTCAACGTCGACTCAAATCTTCGTCTCTGTTCCCGTCTAAAATTTTGGTCGTCGCCTCTAGTCAGCATTTCCAATCAGTAGTTTGCTGTTTCCTGGGTCGTGTTTTCCATCCGAGGTTATTGCCGGTGAGGTTCCGATCAACGTCCAGTTGTCCGATCGTAGATTCTGTGATTTGAACAATGCTCGTAATTTGAATATTCAGCAGTAGAGGTCTGCTCTTCACCTTCATTTCCTGAATGCGTATATTTGTTCCAGTTGGTTGGTTAAAATTGAATGCTTCGTTGCTCTCGTTATTTGGCATTTCTGGTGTTTTTTTTGCTTTGAATATTTTGTTTCAATTGCATTGTATATTAGTCTGCATTTTTATGGTTTGCGATTGATTTTTTTTGAAGACTAGGCTTAATACCAATGCTTCAGTTATTTTCATTTTGAAGAAATCTCGTTTGTGCTTTATTAAATCATGGAATGCATGGAATTGGTTTTAAAATTGCTAAAAAGTTTCTTTTGGTTTTCTATATAAAAATTAAGGGTGCCGTTTTTTTTCCTTATTCCAGTAGTTTAATTTTGGTCATGGATTTAGATTCTTTTTGTATGCTTCCAAAAGGATTGGGTTCAAGATGATTATTCCTAGGAAAGACGTTAAGCATGACAAATTATAAATCATCGTCATTATGGGTACGGTTCCCGTGACATAGTTACGATGCCTAATTCTCAAAATTCGGGGGTACATTTCATGTAACCCGACTATAACGACTTTAAATAATAAAACCCTTTAGAAATCGAGGTGTGCCATTAGCTGAATTTTCCATGGCCCTCACAAAGTAGAAAATCGTAGTTGCTTTAGGTTTGCCTTTTGAATAATAAAATGAGATGAGCCTCACTAAACAAAACACATAAATTGCGGGGCCCTCAATAAATGGTTGTGTTAAAATATTTAGATTTCAGGACAGGCCGTTTAGCGAATTTCACGGTCTTCCCAAAAGATAACAACACGTTAGCTACTTTAGGCGCGCTTTTTAAATAATCTTACCTTCCTAATACGGGTGTGCATTTCATGCAACCCAAATCCAAATCCGAAAACGTTGAACAGGAATATGTCGAGGATCCGGGTGCATTTCATGTGACGTGATCCGAAAATATGTTCTTAAACGACGTTCACTTTCTTAAATAAAAAAATAATTTGACAAAAGCAGTAATTAATTCTAAAAATTGCACGAATAGGACAACATGTATTAAAATCGAATACTTTAGCCAAATACGACAGTTGAGCGACCGTGCTAGAACCACGGAACTCGGGAGTGCCTAACACCTTCTCCCGGGTTAACAGAATTCCTTACCCGGATTTCTGGTTCGCGACTGTTAAACAGAGTCAAAACTTTCCTCGATTCGGGTTTAAAATCGGTGACTTGGGACACCATAAATCTCCCAAGTGGCGACTCTGAATCTTAAAATAAAAAAAATCCCGTTTCGATTGTCCTTAAATTGGAAAAACTCCTTTTTTATTATACCTAAGCTGAAAAAGGAGGTGTGATAGCTCTGGCGACTCTGCTGGGGATCGA
>MU737765.1:21282-48366 GCA_026770625.1 Nicotiana glauca | reverse complement strand
GTGTATATATATATATATATATATATATATATATATATATATATATATATATATATATATATATATATATACATGTAGTAAGAAAATCAAATGCAACTCCGGATCAAGTGGAGCACGCTAACTCTCGCTGATCAAGGATCCTAAGAAGGGGGACCCTCAGCTTGCCTACCTGCACATGCGGGCATGAAATGCAGGCTCCGGAAAATAGGGCGTCGGTACGAATAATGTATTGAGTATGTAATGCATGAAAATCAGTACATAAAAGACATAGATGAAACATGGAATAAAGAGATCCATTTATAAATCTGAATAACTTTATAAATTCTAAAACATGTATAATGTCATGCACGTGCATATAAATGTCGTGTCATGCATAGGTATAGGTGTACATAATATCATCCATCCACTGAGGGCATCCCATCATATCGTCTCGTCCACTGTAGGCAACATCATCAACATATATCAACTGATCGAGTGGTGGTGCGTATATAATGCCATAACCTTTTTCCCATATCCCATATACATATAAATACGCGTATATAACGCCATCTAATCATGAGTCAATGTACATGTATAAATGAATGAAATACATGAAAAATATATAATAATCTCAATATTCCTTTCGGATAAACTTTTTCAACTGCATATTATTCCGAGACCCATGAACAGAGGATATAATAATATGTCACATGGGGAATGAAGAACACGGAGACCCCTAATATTTCTATGAATAGAGTCGTTCATGAAAACTGTGCGTTTGCTCGTTTCTTCCGTATAATTTGGATTATTGCCAAAAAGAAAGAAGGGATGACCTTAACATACTTGGAGTAGAAAAAAATCCGTATAATATTCTTGAAAAAGATTACACCGTACTCCTTTAGAACCGAAATTTTTTACGTTGCTACTGTTCTAACAATTCTCGTTATAATTGTTTGCAAGAATTTCGTTGGAGGCTTTTTCAGTTGAAACTTAGCGTCTGTGATTGAATATTTTGAATTAGGAAGAAAGAATTATGGTTCAACTTGTTATTCTCTGTCCAAAATGAACCGAGCTTTTAAAAGACACCAACTCTAAAAGGGACCAACCATTTTATATACACCATGAGTGTTTAACTGTTTTACACCATGAGTGTTTAACTGATTTGGATAGCCAATAATCTCATGTGACTACTTAGTCACATGTTTGGTAGCTTTCTTGCTGCCACGTCTTGGGGAAAATTATTACTCTCTCCATTTTATATTGTTTGAGGTAATTTAACTGGACACAAATTTAATAAACAAAAGAAGACCATTGCCAAATCACCTTAAGTACCAATTTTACCCTTAAGGGCCCACATGCTAGCTTTTTAATGAAAATCATAATAAAGTAGATACTAAATCAAATATGGCCCACATGTCACATCTTCTGCCACATTAACTAAATAAGAATACTTTTCCTTCGATTCAAAGGTCCAGTGCGTCAAATTTTTTATGTATGTGAAATTTCTTCAATTCTTGTGGCGCCAAAAAAGTTGTCTCTTTCATTCTTGTGGCGCCAAAAATTTCTCTTTTTTAATTTGGCGAAAAGCTTGTCTATTTATGTAGAGATATTTGAGATTATTCACTTATGCTTTCCCTGTTTCTCTTCATAATTCTGTTTTATCTTATGGTGTTCTAACTTTCTCTTACATACTAATTATTTCCTTTAATCCTATTTTATCTAGCATATGCGATTAATTATACCCAAATGAGAGACTCGCAATTAGACTCAATTATTAGACAAAGACGACTAAAAAGTGAGGAGCGTCATGCTGTTGCCGAATGACTTTTGAAGGAAAGCAAAAATGGAGTTGTTAAACATGGGTCTTTAAAGCAAGCTGTGATTTTATTTAATACTTCAAGGAGTTCTGTGGAAAGAATTTGGCAACGGACAAAATTAAGTGTCGCTAATGGTGCTCCATTAAATGTGTCCCCGCATCTTGTAGGCAGAGTTGGGAGAAAACGAATTCATGTCGATATTAATATGGTAAAAGAAATTCCTCTTTGTTGACCAACAAATATTCGATCTTTGGCATGTACTATGGATATGTCAACGTCAACTATTTTTCGACGCATCAAAGCATAGGCTATAAGATCACATACCAATGCCATAAAGCCTCATTTGACATAGAAAAATAAGAAGGCAAGACTTCAATTTTGTCTATCAATGATTGAGTCTAGTACGCTAAATTCAAATCCTATATTTTCAGACATGTTTAATTATATTCATATAGATGAAAAATGGTTCTTTTTGTTGAAAAAAATCTGAAAAGTTCTATCTTCTCCCCGAAGAACAAGAGCCAAACCCATATAGATCTTGTAAAAGTAAAAATTTCATAACAAAAGTTATGTTTATGGCTGCTGTCGCGCGCCCTAGGCTTGCTGAAGATGGAACTGAGTTATTTTCAAGAAAAATAGGAATATTTCCTTTTGTGTTCAAGGAACCTGCCAAAAGGAATAGCAAAAACAGAGTTGCTGGAACCTTAGAAACAAAGCCTATTTTACCAGCCACTAAAGATGTCACTAGGACTTGTTTAATTGAAAAAGTTCTTCCATCGATTCGATCAAAATGGCCACTTTTGCAGTCAAATGCTCCTATTTTTATCCAACAAGATAATGCGAGATCTCATCTTAGTGTTAATGACTTGCAATTTACCAAAGTTGCTCGGCAAGATGGATTCGATATTAGGCTTTGCTTTCAACCTCCTAACAGTCTAGATTTAAATTTTTTGGACCTCGAATTCTTTAGAGCTATTCAGTCTCTTCAACATCAAATAGCTCCAAAAACTATTGACGAGTTAGTACATGCAGTTGAGAAATCGCTTAATGATATCAAAGTTGAACGACTGAATCATGTGTTTCTGACTCTACAATCTTGCATGGTTGAAGTAATGAAAAATAAAGGTGAAAACAACTACAAAGTGCCACATATGAAAAAGAAAATGCTAGAGCGACATAGAACTCTTCCTACTCAATTTTGTTGTGACATTGGTATTGTTAATGAAGCTCTAGCTCTACTTTAAGCTAGAGTAATAGATCAAGGTTATTTGCAACTTATTTTTGTAAAGTTCTTCTTTGTTTTGTAGCATTGGGTATCATGTAGTTTTTGTGTAACCTCTATTTCTATAAAGACTTTGTAACCTCTACTTTGGAAATATGGTTAACTTGCACTTTGGAAATATCATTTTGTTGGAGAGAATATTGGACTTCTATAGAACTTCTATGATCGTGATGGTATAGACTATAATCTATTTTATAAGCAGTTGCGATTTTTTGAAAATTTAATGGTGTTGTTCATCACCATAGGTCTTGAATCACTGCAGTATAGTATTGGGTGTTTTGTGTAAATAATGGAAAAGATCTGACATGTAGTGGCTTCACTTTTTAAACATTTGACTTGTCAATCCAACCTAATAAAGTTACTATCTCAAACAGTTTAACTCTTAAATTCAGTGGGTCCGTGTCAGATTTTTGAAGGAGGGATGGTAAGGGTAATATTGGTATCTCAAAAGTAAAAGGTTACCAAATTTAGAAATGTGTCATTCATTTTGGAACAGACTAAAAGGGAAAATACCTCAAACAATATGAAATAGAGGGAGTAATATTTATTCCCTTATTAGTTAATTAGGTAATGTCCCGTTACCCTGTAATTAACCAATTACCCGTACAATTAAAAATTATCTCAAATTTCTTAAAATTTTACTTATTTTAATATACTTTAAACATCATACTATCGTGTTCATATGTAACTTAACATGGTACTAGTCCATAATTATCGGGTATTATCGCTCAACCCGTATTTTATCCCAAATCGGTCACTTTCAACAAAGCTCGTTTTCTTTAATTCGTGTACCCTTTATCCTTCGTGACACTTACTTATTGCTTGTTATAAATGGCATGAATACGCTAACCTAAATATAATCTCATTCTCGAGTCTACGTCGACGTACTGAAGACAAAACTTTAACGTATGAAAATATAAGATGTAATATCCTTTCCTCCTTCAAAACATTCGTCCTCGAATGTGTATCTCTCCGAGATCTACATAACCTTGGCAGAGTCGCCTTTGTAACAATACTACTACCAACTCTTCCTATAGAAACTCAATAATTCAATGCCACATAGGACCATAATCTTCAATAATGACAATGACCCCACACGACCAATGACAATAACTGACACAAAAATCCATACACGTACCTTAAGGTTATGAAGTCTCAGTCGGACCCTTCTCTGGAGGAGGAAATAAGTAGGGATATCTAGACTTCATGTTTTCCTCGGCCTCCCAAGTGGTTTCTTCCACATTATTATTTCTCCAAAGTACTTTCACCGAAGTAATGTCTTTAGTTCTCAATCTTCGAACCTGTCTGTTTAGGACAAGTCTTTACTGCCTCAATCTTTTATGTATCCACTCGAATGCCTTCACCTGAAATGATATGCCCAAGGAAAGCTACAAAATTCAACCAGAATTCACATTTAGATAATTTTGCATACAACTTCCTTTTTTGTAGAACTCTGAGCACAGTACGCAAGTGATCTGCATGCTCAGCCTTTGAACGAGAATATACCAATATATTTTCGATAAATACAATTACGAACATATCTAAAAAGTGCCCTACCATACGGCTCATCAAATCCATGTATACTGCTGGGGCATTAGTCAAATTGAACGACATAACACGAAGCTCAAAGTGCCTGTATTTGGTCCTGAATGTTGTCTTCGAAATATCTTCCTCCTTAAACCTTACCTGATGGTACCTCGACCTCAAGTTTATCTTTGGAAAATACTTGGCACCTTGCAACTGATCAAATAAATCACCAATCCTCGGGAGCGGGTAATTATTATTAATCGTTACCTTATTCAACTATCTATAATTAATACACATCCGTAAAGAACCATCTTTCTTTCTTACAAATAACAAAGGCGCTCCCCACGGTGATATACTAGGTCTGATAAAGCCCTTTTCAAGCAAGTCCTTTAGTTGTTCCTTCAACTCTGTGGGGGCCATTCTATATGGATGAATAGATATTGGATGAGTATTTGGTAGTAGGTCAATTACAAACTCAATTTCTCTCTCTGGCGGAAGACCTAGAAGTTCATCAGGAAAAACATTGGGAAACTCATTAACCACAGGGATAGACTTAATAGTTGGTGACTCTACTTTCATATCTTGAACCCAAACTAAGTGATAAATATAGCCCTTTCTGATCATCTACCTTGCCTTGATATAGGAAATACATTTTCCTCTCGGCGACGCCGTATTACCTTTCCACTCCAAAATAGGCTTCCCTAGGAATTGAAATCGGACTACCTTTGATCTACAATCAACGTTGGAATGGCAAGAACCAACCAATCCATACCTATTATAAAATCAAATCCTACCATATCTAACTCGATTAAGTCCGCTATGGTAGATCGCCTATGAACTACTATTAGACAATCCCTATATACTCGCTTAGCTATCACTGAGTCCCCAACAGGTGTAGACACCTCAAAAGGTTTACCCAATTCAGGTTTTATTCCAAACTTACTAGCAACCAACAGAGTAATATATGATAAGGTGGAACCCGGGTCAATCAGTGTATATACATCATATGAGGAGACTGATAATATACCTGTAACGACATCAGACGATGACTCTTGATCTTGTAATTCTGCCAACGCATAAATGCGGTTCTGAGGACCACTCGAGCTAGATGATCCGCCTCTGCCTCTACCATGACTCATTGGTGCTTGTGAACCTTGACGGGGGGGAGGGCGTACTGATGATGACGAACCAGCTACAGATCCCACTGGCTGAGCTATGCTTGCATTAGCTCTCGTCGCACAATCCCTCATAACGTGGCCCAGATAACCACAAGTATAACAAACACCCAATCCCATACGGCACTGCCCGACATGCTGCTTACCACACTGAGCACATTGTGGCAAGGGCGGCCTCATCTGACTTGACTCACTCCTATATTTAGAACCTGAGACCCTAAAATTCTGACTAGGCCCTGAATATATGGGACGATCAAATATCATACCGCCAAACTGAGGGGGTGAGCTAGTCGATGGCTGGGCTGGATATCTTGGGTACTATTGCCTCTGACCACCTCGAAACTCACCAGAAGGACCCGAAGACCTTGCTCTCTTATTCTTCGCCCTAGCATGCTTACAATCAGCCATTTGTTTCTGCTTATGCTCCACTACACCCTGAGCGTATGCCTGAATATGAGAAATATCCATGTTTGGCTGAAGTGAGACCGACATACAATTGTTAAAAAAATGCGGCTCTAATCCCATCATGAATCGGTGAACCCGATCCTTCATCTTAGATACAATAGTGGGAGCATACCTAGCCAACGAATCAAACTGAAGACTGTACTCCCAAACACTCATATCACCCTGCCGAAGCATCAAGAACCTATCAACTCTGGCCCGTCTAAGCTCTGGTGACAGATAATGACGAGGAAAAGCTTCTGTAAACTCCCGCCATACTGCTGGAGGGGCATCCTCACCTCTGGACAATTCCTAAGACTCGTACCAATTAACTACAACATCTCGGAGTCTTTAGGAAGCTAGCTCAACTGACTCAGCCGTAGTGGCCTTCATTAACCTTAACGTCTTATGCATTCTATTAAGAAATACTTGAGGGTCCTCATTTGTTTCTGCCCCAGTAAATACCGAAGGGTAGATTAATGAAGTCCCGAACACTCGCACCGACAGACCTATCTGCATGACCAATACCTACTTTCTGACGCCGATCCTTTACGGATACTAATCGATTTATATCATCTCTCATCTCCTGACCCGGTGCATCTAGCTGAGGTGTTGAATCCCCGAGCCTGGTAACTTATGGCGCTCGACTAGTAGTCTCTAGACACATACTTTCCCTTCTGGGCGGTTGTAGTATTCAGAGGCATTGCTGGAAACATAACATATCGTTAGGAATATGAATTCTTATATCGCACGATCTAAGATAAAAAGAGAGGATAACATCCTATATGTCCTGTAGCCTCTTGTCTAAAAGTGTGGTGCACAATACACCCATAAATAAGACTCTACTAGACACAGTCTGTAGACAACCCTAGGACATAACGACTCTGAAACCACTTTTGTCATGACCCAAACTGATAGCTCGCGATGAGTGCCCGAGTCCTACTTGTCGAACACCTTTAAGCATGCGACTAAGATATAAACATGAATAATATCTGCTGAATTACAAAAATAACATGTCCGAGGAAAATCTGTCCAAAAGACATATATACATATATGTGCGGATAACAGTGGGTGAGCCGACAAGGACACATACTGTCTAACTGTACATAACTATCTAAAAACCTCTAGTAGAAAAAAAACTGTACAAAGACGGGACTGATCCACATCATATCCCATATATATAAGCATATCGTACCAAAATCAAACGCATCTCCGGATCAAGTGGAGCACGCCAACTCTCACTGATCAAGCATCCTAAGAAGGGGACCGTCGGCTTGCCTACCTGCACTTGCGGGCATGAAATGCATGCCCCGAGAAATAGGGCGTCAATACGAATAATGTACTAGGTATGTAAGGCATGAAAATCAGTACATAAAAGACATAGATGAAACATAGAATAAAGAGATCCATCTGTAAATCTGAATAACTTTGTAAATTCTGAAACATTTATAATGTCATGCACGTGCATATAAATATCGTGTCATGCAAAGGTATAGATGCACATAACATCATCCAGCCACTGAGGGCATCCCTTCATATCGTCTCGGCCACTGTGGGCAACATCATCAACATATACCAACTGATCAGGTGGTGGTGCGTATATAACGCTGTAACCTTTTTTCCATATCCCATATACATATAAATATGCGTATATAACGCCATCTGATCATGTGTCAATGCACATGTATAAATAAATGAAATGCATGAAAAATATATAATAATCTCAATATTCCTTTTGGATAAACTTTTTCAACTGCATATTATTCTAAGACCTATGAACGGAAGATATAATAATATGTCACATGGGAATCAAGAACATAGAGACCCCTAGTATTTCTATGAATGGAGTCGTTCATGAAAACTGTGCGTTTGCTCGTTTCTTCTTTATAATTTGGATCATTCCAAAAAGAAAGAAGGGATGACTTTAACATACCCGGAGTAGAAAAAATACGTATAATATTCTTGGAAAAGATTGCACCGTATTTCTTTAGAACCGTAAAATTTTACGTTGCTACGGTTCTAACAATTCTCGTTATAATTGTTTGCAAGAATTTCGTTGGAGGCTTTTTCAGTTGAAACTTAACGTCTGTGCTTGAATATTTTGAATTACGAAGAAAGAATTATCGTTCAACTTGTTATTCTCTGTCCAAAATGAACCGAGCTTTTAAAAGACACCAACTTTAAAAGGGACCAACCATTTTATATACACCATGAGTGTTTAACTGTTTTACACGTTATATTGGATAGCCACTAATCTCATGTGACTACTTAGTCACATGTTTGGTAAGCTTTCTTGCTGCCATGTTTTGGGGGAAATTATTAATATTTATTTCTTTATTAGTTAATTAGGTAATGTCTCGTTACCCGGTAATTAACCAATTACTCGCATAATTAAAAATTATCTCAAATTATTTAAAATTTTACCTATTTTTAATATACTTTATACATCATACTACCGTGGTTATATGGTATCTTATATAGTACTAGTTCATAATTTTCGGGTATTATCGCGCGATCCGTATTTTATCCCAAATCGACCACCTTTAACGAAGCTCGTTTTCTTTAATTCATGTACCCTTTATCCTTCGTGACACTTACTTATTGATTGTTATAAATGGAATGAATACGTTAATCTCAAGATAATCTCATCCCTGAGTCTACATCGATTGATTGAATATACAAGTGCATAAACAAGGGATGGATGCGGAAAAAGGCGCAAAAAACAACTATCATATTCATATATGAATAAAGAGTTCATTAAAAGTGCTCTTAAAGACGTCGACAAAAATATAGAAAAAGTATAAAAGAAATACTACTGGCCCTCGCCATCATGACCCCCTACGCTTTCATCATCTCGGTTTCCAGCATCCTCACCACCCACCTCCTAAAGATAAATGGTATCTTACCGGGCATCCTCCTCAAGATGGTCTACACCCTCTTCATCTGTTTGAAGCGTGGCAGGATCATACCCATAAGAGACCTGAGCTTCGCATGCCTTAACCCGAGCATCCTCAAAGTCAACCTAAAAGACAGAGCTCAATGCATGCATGTCCTAAAATATATCTAACCGGGCCTTGGCGTGGATCCACTATTCGTACAACTCCCGAGGTACACTAGGAAATTCAAAAGCGTTGAAAATGGACGGCCGTGAAAATTGAGCCTTTTCGACCTCTAGAGCAGTCACTTGGTCATGAAGGTCGTAATTCACCTTTTCCAGATCCCCGATCCTCTCCTCGAGAAGGTTCATCTTAGCTCTCGCCGTTGATTGATCATTTTCCCGGTCAAAATAAAGAGTCTTATTCGTCAACTCGATGATCTCCACCTTCCTGTGAGCGTCTAAATGAGAGGACTCTGCCTTCTCAAGTTCCTCCTATTTCTCCGCGAGCTCGCTGCTGAGGGCTTCTGATTGACTCAACACTCTTTAAGCGCTCATCGCAACTCAACCACTTGGGATTGAAGGTCACTACACTAGGCCTCTACTACCCTGCTAACCTCAAACTCCTCCTCTCGACTTCTCAAGCCCCTTAAAGGACGCTACACTTCGCTACGGCCAGCACTAGCTCCTCGTCCCTCTTCTTTAAATCTTCCCTCAGGGAGGGCCTGCTGTCGACACTCCCTTTTTCTAAAGCGAAATCGGATTTATAACATTCGGGAGGACAACTCTATTCCCGTTTGGGAATTGGGTTTTTTGAGTTGAAGAATCGCCACCTAATGATTAAGTGCATTAGGACACTAAGGGTTTTGAGTTTGAAAACCAGAGTTCGGGTAAGGGCTAGAAATTATCTCGCGGGGAAAGTGTTAGGCACCCCTCAAGATCCACTAGTGTGGTTCCCGGCTATGCTATAATGAGACTTTAAGGCAAACAAGTATACAAATAATTTCACACATAAGGGTTGCAAACAGGTATGTAACAAGCATGTTGGAATCTACAATTTGTTTGAGGGAGGGTCTAAGTGCAGAAAATTAGTCAAGACATTGAATAAACAAAGAAGAAAAATTTAGAAAGAAAATGAAGAATGCAGTAAAATTAAAGGGGAGTTTTGGGGTAGTTGAAAAGACAGAATTTCTTGATATTAAACAAAGTTACATAAAGGAAAGGGGTCGTAGGTTTGTAAAACACATGGATCATCCACATAACACCGGTAATCAATCGTACACATAGTGTTATTGTGTGATCATCATCTCCATGCCTACCCTTCTCACCCCGTTAGGTATTAAGCGTGGAATGGTATCGTTACCTACTGCATGCTATTACCCGTCCCACCTATCAGTCCTAGAGGCATTTAGGACTACTAATCCTAAATGGAGGGATCTTGGCTTTTCAGAGGTTTAAAAAAGGATAAAATTCTAGAGCAACAATCAAAATACATAAAGCAGTTAATGGAAAAATAAGAACAATTAAAGGCTCAAGTAGGCCTCCTCACTTAAAGAAGTGAATTGCTTAGCACGTCTTACACATACTGTTTAGGTCTTTAATTAAAATTAGCGAAAGAAGAATTGATTTACCACATATTTCCCAGATAGGGAGTCCGAATTAGTCCTGCTTCTATGTAGTTGCAGAAAACAGACAATTGATTAATTATCTAACTATTTATCTGTGTTAAACAGGATCTATAGGCATGATATCTACTAATTCAGATATGGGGGAGAACAAACTGATGGCAAAAAAATTATTAAATTCTGTGAGTGTTAGACGAGTTACCACTGATTTTAGATTTAAAAGGCGAGTGGGCAATTTAGATTTAATTGATTACTCCTATAGGCATGCTTTCTAGGCGTCACTGATTTTGTTATGCAGAAATCCTCTAGGAAGGTCATCAATGTGTGATTGACTTATTTTAGATCCTATAAGTAGATCTGCCTAATGGCAGATGCACATGCAAAAAATGCAGGAAATCCTATAAGCATATCATCCACATGAGGTGCAGAATTGCAGCATCGATTCATTGACATGGTATATATTACGAAGTGCAGAAAACCTATGAGCATGGTATCTACATGAAGAATGCAAAATTTGGAAGTGATAAACCTATGATCATGATTTCTACGTGAAAGTGCAGAATTTGAAAGTACTAATCCTATAGACATGGTATCTATGTGAAGAATGTAGAATTTTAAAATATTAATCCTACAGACATGGTATCTACGTGAAAGTGCAGAATTTGAAAGTATTAATCCTATAGACATGGTATCTACGTGAAAGTGCAGAATATGAAAGTATTAATACTATAGACATGATTTCTATACAGAATTAGAAAATATTAAACCTATAGGCAAGGTATCTACCCCTTTGACATGCACTCAATCCCACCCTTTTTCACTATACCCCAGTAGTTGTTACACAGTTTATTACAAAGCTTATTACAGACCAAGTGAATCAAAAGGAATAACAAAATCACATCAGCGATTACATATACATCTAATCAGTCTAATCCAGACTCAAAGTCTAATAATATGATATAAACCAACTTCCAGGATCGAATTTTCAAAGCCTTTCTCTTATTTGGGATGTGTCAAAGTTCCAAGGAACTTCAAGAGTTCCAGGCAGTACTTGCACCCCAAGTATCATTGCAGAACAGATTATAGTGCAGTGTGGAAGGGCCAGCCCTCAAATGTCCAAGTTCAGAGGGAACTCAAGGTTCCCAAAGCAAGGCTCATAAGAGAGGGGCATGACTTAAGGATTAGGAGTAAGTGTAAGTGCAATGAAAGGGAATTAGGGGGAGCCAGGGCAGCTTAAAGATTAGAGCGTTAGGACCTTTTGAAGGTCAGGTTCAGCCCTGGACAGCAATTTGGATGCTGCCAGGCTGTACCTTAACTCAATGCACATAAGGGAATTGGGGTATGAGAAATTTAAAGAGGCTAGGATCCAAAGGACCCAGTCTTAATCCATGACAACAACTTTGTATGTTTCCATGTCTTAAACTACAACCCAAGCACATAAAAGGGGATGGGGATATGGATTCATTGCAGTAACAGATAGCAAGACATAAGTAGTTACTTTAAAATTGAACTCTACAAAGCTGTAACGTAGGCATGAACATAAAAGATTGTAAGTAAGCACATTGGATTTGAAACCAGTAGAAGATAGAACGGAGCACAACAGAAAACTTCATAATACTGCAAATATAAGAACACACGAAGAAAACATGCGAGTCAGAAAGGAGCAAATAAGAACATAACAGGGATCGATTCACACAAAGAAAAGGAGAAGAAGAAGAGTCAAAAATATTTTAAGAACCTTCCAGAAACCCTAATCGAAAAGAAGTAACTTTTGAAAGAAAATCGGCGAAAACGTTTAAGAAACTTAAGCAATAGTGCAAACATGTAATAGATCTAAAAATAATCGGAGAGAACCTCGATAGTTGGGGTTTCAGATGAACCCTAGAGATGAGAAAGGATTCAAAAATATCCGATCTAAGTAAGATAATGTTATAATCAGGCTTAAAAGACCAAGAGATACCGGAACAAGGCTGGAGATGGCCGAAATCGGTGAAGGTCTGAGTGAAGACCCTCGAGTTCTGGCCTGGAACCTTCGAACAACAGGCATGTAGGAGCCATATGAGGTAAGTATAGGTTGTCCATGGCCTGAGAAGACATAGACTCTGGTGAAAACACAGCAGAACAAGGTAGGGGGAGGCTAGGGTTCCGGAGACACTTGAGAGAGTTTGGGGGTTCAAGGGTAGCTGAAGGGTGGAAATGAATTAGGGTTGGGGGTAGTTGGTGAATTAAAAAGGAAAAGGGTTAATGTGAGTCGTTGATCTTCTAGATCAACGACTGTGATTGGGGGGGTCCGATCGGGTATTATAATTGGGTTATGGATTGGGTCGGTTTTGAAAATGGACCGATTGAAATTGGGTTCAAATTGGGGCTGTAATGTGGCTATAATTAGAATGTAAATGAGTTATACGTTAAATAGCCAATTTTCCCCGTTTGATTTAATAAAACTAGTTAAAATAACTTTCAAAACCAATTAAAAGTATTAAATTGATTAATAATATATAAATATTAATTTAAAAAATAATGGGAGCAATTTTGTAATTGTAAAATGCTACTAATCAAAAAATAGACTATAATTGCGATTATAGCAATTTAGCTTTAAAAATATCAAATAAATTTTATAAAAATATGCAAAAAATCACTTTAATTATATCTTGGTGTAAATATGAGAATAAAAATAAATTATTCACCAAAAATGATAGTATGAAAATAATTATTGAATTTTGTACTATTAAAATAGGAAACAACTTGATTTTAAAAATCTTTAAAAAAAAGGGAAAAATACCAAAACTCTTGGGCATGCTTATATATCATGCTATTTTGAGCATATTTTGAGTATATAAAATACATAGGAAAAAATTGGGTATCAACAACTACCCCTCTTTACTCAGGAAGGATGAAAGAGTTGTCGGGTAAAGATATGATGACCAATTTTGACCGAGAGAAATGACTTGAAAAGGTTTTGACCGAGATCTGGTTTCTGAGCTGCCTACATATCTCTGGTCTTACAGGAATCAGGTCATATGTAGTTCAGATACATCGACGGAATATGTCGATGGAGGTTTTGAAAAAAAAAACGGATGCAACATTTAGGTTGGGAAGGATGGTCAGGGACTAACGGGCTGCAAGAACCGGAGCGATATCGCTCCTACTGTAATGGTTGTTGCCAGCTGATGTACCTGCAATTGAGTAATACAAGCATATCGTGCAGAATTTAAACGTGATATAAGTTCCCGCTGGACCATGAATGCTGTCTTTGGACGGTAGCGCGTAATAAAGGATTCAAAGGCTATGAAATGATGTTCTCGGGCTATGATAATGGTGCCTCCGAACCATGATGCCTTTGAATAATGATGTGCAGAATATAAAGCGGGGTCCTCGGGCCATGGCATGGCATTCTCGGGCTATGAAAATGGTTCCTCCGAACAATGACGCCCTTGGACAACTTGTGGTATTTCAGCCCATGAAATGCAAGATTTGGCAGTATTTCAGCCGATGTAAAGCATAAATATAAAATGGCGATATTTCAGTCGACAAAGGTTTAAACATAAACTGGCGATCTTTCAGCCGATATAGGGAATAAATAAAGTTGGCGATGTTTCAGCCGATGTAGAAAAATATAAATGGCGATATTTTAGCCGACAAAAATTTAAATAAATATTGGCGATCTTTCAACCGATGTGAGGAATTTAAACAAAATTGGCGATGTTTCAGTCATGCAAGATTTAAATAAAGCTGGCGGTATTTCAGCCGATGCAAATAAGAGGTGCCGATATTTCAGCCATGAAGGATGAAGACAGTGCTTAGTCTCGGAAGACAGAAAAGTAGCCTTATGCAATGCACGCAAATGCAGGATAGAGAGAGTGCTTAGTCTCGGAAGGCAGAAAAGTAGCCTTATGCAATGCAAGGAAATGCAGGTGGAGATAGTACTTAGTCTCGGAAGGAAAAAAGTAGCCTTATGCAATGCAAGGAAATGTAGGATGGAGACAATGCTTAGTCTCGGAAGGCAGAAAAGTAGCCTTATGCAGTGCAATAAATAAAGGTGAAGAGTAACGAAACCTCTTAGCTGAGAGGTGACAACTGATAGTTAGTCGCCACTGTGGCCGCTGGGGAGGTTATGCGCGGATAGCACTTGTAAGTGAGCGATGATTCTAAGAGTTGTATTCCTAAAAAGTATGAGTTTGTAATCGTATCTGATGACCTTATGTCTCGGGGTGCCTGCATCTAAAGAAAATTGTGAGTTTTGTAAAGGGGGGAAAGTTAGTTCGTCTTCCTGCGGACTGCACTCGTCCTACTCGGCTCTTGATTTCACTGGCAGCGTTGCTGAACAAAGAAATTCTGATAGTATCCATGCATAACTTTTAAAAATAATGATGTAAACACATAAATAATAGTAAAAAAGCAATTTTCTTTTAGATGAAACAACAAATGCGACGCGGTTCAAGATATTGCGACCTCTTTTCTACGGAATTTTGAGGGTCCTTCCTCAAAATTCTGCCCCAGTTTACTGGGATGGTGCCTCTGACGGCTGCGCGCGATGAATGGCAAAAGTGAACTCCAGAATTTTGAGGGTCCTCCTCAAAATTCTACCCCAATTTCCAATATCGGGGGGGAGGGGAAATGAAAATTTTATTGAATTGTGACCGAACCCATAGGGCTGCCTACGTATCCTCTCTTAAACGGGAATCAGTTCAGGAGTAGTTCAAATTACATCATACAGAAATTATAATGGTTACACATAATAGCATTTGACTGCATTTGAATTAATTGGCTTTGGCCAAATTTCTCCATCCATCTCTGCGAGTATGAGGGCTCCTCCTGTCAGGACCCGGTGAACCATGTACGGGCCTTGCGAGAGAACTTTCCTTTAGCCTCATCCTGATGCGGAAAAATATTCTTCAGCACCAGCTGCCCCGGTATGAATTGTCTCGGTTTGAACCTTTTGTTGAAGGCTCTGGACATCCTGTTCTGATACAATTGACCATGGAAAATTGCGTTCATTCTCTTTCTTTCTATAAGGGCTAACTGATCGTAGCGACTCCTTACCTATTCTGCATCTTCAACTTCCACTTCCTGTATAATCCTCAGGGAGGGAATCTCTACTTCGGCTGGGATGACTGCTTCGGTACCGTAAACTAGCATATATGGAGTCTCCCCAGTTGATGTGCAGACTGTGGTATGGTATCCTAATAGACCAAATGATAGCTTTTCGTGCTACTGCTTGTGTTTTTCCTCAGTATCTTCTTGATGTTCTTATTGGCAGCTTCTACAACTCCATTCATCCGAGGCCTGTAAGCTGTAGAGTTATTGTGCTTGATATTGAAGGTTTCATACATCGCTTTCATCAGATCGCTATTGAGATTGGAACCATTATCAGTAATGATTGACTCTAGGACGCCGAACTGGCAAATGATACAATTGCGGACAAAGTGTGCCACAACCTTTTTAGTTACTGCCTTATACGATGCTGCTTCAACCCATTTAGTGAAATAATCAATTGCCACTAGAATGAACATGTGCCCGTTTGATGTGGCAGGCTCGATAGGTACGATGACATCTATTCCCCAAGCGACGAACGACCATGGTGAGCTTGTTGCTTGAGCTTGTTAGGAGGCACCTTTATCAGGTCTACATAAATTTGGCAACGATGACATTTTCGAACATACTGGATGCAGTCTGTCTCCATAGTCATCCAGAAGTAACCGGCTCAGAGTATTTTCTTGGCTAAGACAAAACCGTTCATATGCGGACCATAGGTCCCCGCATGAACTTCTTCCAACAACCTGGATGCTTCCTTTGCTTCAACATACCTTAGTAATCCCAAATCGGGAGTCCTCCTGTATAGGATTCCTCCACTGTGAAAGAAGTGATTGGAATATCTCCGCAACGTGCGCTTTTGAGTAGTGTTTGCAAGTTCTGGATACTCCCCTGTTGACAGATACTTCTTAATGTCATGGAACCATGGCTTTCCATCTGCTTCTTCCTCGACATGAGCACAGTAAGCGGGTTGATCCTAGATTTTTACCGGGATAAGATCAATGAAGTTCTTATCTGGGTGCTGAATCATGGATGATAGAGTGGCCAATGCATCGGCGAACTCATTCTTAACTCTAGGAACATGCTGGAATTTTGTCTTTGTAAACCTCTTCCTCAACTCCTGTACGTGATGCAAGTATGGGAGTATCTTGGATTTCTTGGTTGCCCACTCTTCTCGAACCTTATGTATGAGCAAGTCGGAATCCCCGATCACTAGTAACTCCTGAACGTTCATGTCAATGGCCAGCTTGAGCCCCAAGATGCAGGCTTCGTACTTGGCCATCTTGCTGGTGCACGGGAACCTGAGTTTGGCGGACACAGGATAATGTTGACCTGTTTCTGACACTAGAACTGCTCCTATGCCAACTTCTTTAGAGTTTGCTGCTTTGTCGAAAAACATTCTCTAGCCATCATAGGATTCTGCAATGTCTTCTCCTATGAAAGAGACCTCCTCATCAGGAAAATACGTCTTTAGAGGCTCGTATTCTCCCCCCATGGGGTTTTCGGCAAGATGATCGGCTAGTGCTTGTCCTTTGATCGCTTTTTGGGTTACGTAGACAATATAAAATTCACTCAGCAAGATTTTACATTTGGCTAGCTTGCCCATGGGCATGGGCTTTTGAAAGATGTGCTTCAGTGGATCCATCCTTGATATAAGATAAGTAGTATAGGCACAGAAATAATGCCTCAACTTCTGAGCTACCTAAGTCAGAGCACAACAAGTGCATTCTAGCAGGGAATACCGGGCCTCGTACAGGGTGAACTTCTTGCCGAGATAGTATATGGCTTGCTCCTTTCTCCCCGTTTGATCATGTTGTCCTAAAACACAACCGAATGCTCCATCTAGTACTGCAAGGTAGAGCAATAGCGGTCTACCTGGTTCGGGCGGGACCAGGACTGGCGGCGTTGACAAGTATTCCTTGATTCTATCGAAGGCCTTTTGACAATCATCAATCCATTTAGTGGCGGCGTCCTTCTTCAACATCTTAAAGATTGGTTCACAAATGACAATGGACTGGGGTATGAACCGGCTGATAAAGTTGAGTCTCCCCAAGAAACTCATAACTTCTTTCTTGTTCTTTGGCGGTGGTAATTCTTTAATGGCTTTGACCTTTGACAGATCGAGTTCTATTCCTTGTCGACTTACGATGAACCCAAGCAGTTTTCCGGCAGAAACCCCGAATGCACACTTGGCGGGATTCAGTTTCAGGTTCTACCTTCTCAATCTGTTGAAGAACTTTCTTCAATCTTCCATGTGGTTAGTGGCTTTCTTGGATTTGATTATGACATCGTCTATATACACCTCTATCTCTTTGTGTATCATGTCATGGAAAATAGTAGTCATGGCCCTCATGTAGGTGGCCCCAGCATTCTTTAATCCAAACAACATCATCTTGTAATAATACATTCCACATGGCATAATGAAAGTCGTTTTCTCCGCGTCTTTTTCGTCCATCCATATCTGATGGTACCTAGCAAAACAATCGATGAATGACTGCAGCTCATGCTTAGCGCAGTTATCAATCAAGATGTGTATGTTCAGTAATGGGAAATCATCTTTCGGACTGGCCCGATTGAGGTCCCGGTAGTCGACACAGACTCTGACCTTCCGATCCTTTTTTGGCACTGGCGCAATATTGGCTAACCATGTCGGGTACTCCACTACCTTGAGGACCTTGGCTTTGGCTTGTTTGGTATCTTCTTCCTTGATTTTCAAACTCATGTCTAGCTTGAACTTTCTGAGCTTCTGCTTTACCGGTGGACATGTCGGATCTGTTAGCAGTTTGTGAGCTACAATAGATGTACTAAGACTGGTCATATCATCATATAACCAGGGAAATATGTCATATTCTTTTAAGCATTCTGTGTACTCTTCCTTTTTTGACGGTGACAGGTGAACACTGATGCACGTTTCCTTGACATTCTCTGTATCCCCCGGGTTGACGACCTCGGTTTCATCCAGGTTAGACTTAGGTCTATTCTCAAAGTCTTCGACCTATTTAACGACCTCTTCTAGTATCTCATCCTCTTCTAAGTCTATATCTGTTTGTTATGTTACCTCATCGCATGTCACATTCGTCGGTTCATCAAGATAAGTAATAATAATACTGTGTAAAAATAAAGTAAATGGTAGAGAAAAAGAATAAGAAACTGAAATACTTTGATAAATTCCAAAATTGTTTTGAACATCTGAGCTCTTTTCAAAATTTTGAGATAATACTGAAAGGAAATCAACTAATGAAAAAGTAAAAATAATGCATAGTGCTTTGTTCAGCCTTGCTACCCCGAAACTCTCAAGGCCTTGGTGGTTCTGAAGGACCAATTATTGAGGCGCTCTCCTCGGCTCACCATCTGTATGGAAGGGCCTTCCTCCCCTTCCTCCTCGAGAATGACATGACAGTCCATATTGTCATCTTCCAAGAACAGGTTCTTCATTGCAGCCAATGTTTCATCTTCCTCTGACCCATATGGGACGTCTGCTGGCTGGAAAGTCTGCTCCAGGCGGGATATCGGGTGCTCCAGCGGATAGTAAGGGCCGTGCCATGGTGGCGACCAGTTCCTGAATTCCTGCCAAGTATATCCATAACCTAACCCGAAAGTGGTTCCATGCTTCTTCAGTTTGATAGGCTTGGTGATTCCCTGGAGATTCTTGCCGAGCCCTTTGCCAGGTTCATACCCGCTCCAATTCAATATACTCTCTATCTTGTTATCCCACCACTTATCTTTGTCCATGACATTGACTCGCTCAATTTGGTGGTAGGTTTCTCCTCCTAGTTTCCTTCTTCCTTCAATTGCCGGGATGGTTTGGCGACTGTATATGGGGTTAATCCTGTCACCATGAATAATCACCTCTTGGTGATTTCACTCGAACTTCACTACCTGGTGCAGGGTTGATGCTACAACTCCAGCGACGTGGATCCAAGGTCGTCCTAGTAGTAAGTTGTAGGATGATGGGATGTCTATTACTTGAAAACCAAGTTGGCCCCATTTGTAGACATAAACTGATCTCCCCAATAGTGGACCTTTGGGAACCATCAAAAGCTTTGACGTTGATAGCCCCATCCTTGATTTCATGCAGACTCTTCCCCAATGTTCTGAGGGTCACCAAGGGACAAATGTTGAGGCTGGATCCTCCATCAATCAAAGTCCTGGTGATGAAATAGTCTTCGCATTGCGCAGTGATGTGCAACGCTTTATTGTGGCCTAAACCTTTAGGGGGCAACTCATCCTCGTGGAAAGTGATTTTATGACTCTCCAATATCTGCACGACCATGTTCTCCATCTCTCCTCCAGTTATATTGCTGGGTACGTACACCTCACTTAGTATCTTCATCAGGGCGTTCTTGTGTGCCTCGAAGCTCTGCAGTAGAGCTAGAATGGAGATCTGCGCTGGTGTTTTATTTAATTGATCAACAACTGAGTATTCGTTTGCTTGTATCTTCCACTAGAGGTCATCAGGCCCAGTTTCAATAGGTCGTCCAGAGTCCTGCTTACTTGGTTCAACTAAGTGCTCCAGAGTATAAATTCTACCAGTCCTAGTCATACCCTGCGCTGCAATTGCTTCTCCAGACCTAGTTTTCCCCTTCCTTCTTGCCTCGGCGGTGTAATCCCAAGGAATGGTCTGTGTATGGAATGGTGTTACAGTTGACATTGCTACAGGAATGGGCACTCTCGTCTTGGGAGGTAGCACAACAACTTCAAATGATACTTTCGGAGACCCAAACTCCACCTCGATGGGCTCTGCAGTCCTTTTGGATGACGGTGTTTCAAGCTCGAGAGGCACGGACATGTTTACTTCAGCATCCCCAGAGAGCTGGATCTGGACTACAATTGGATTTAGTGTGACTGTTGGTTTCTTGGGCTCGTCACCTTCGGCGATTAATCCAATTGACCCTTAAGGGTCCCAGTCATCTTCTACTTCGATCATATGCACACCAACACCCTTACGATTAGGCAAGAGATTATTTCGAACGTTAGGAGAAGGTTCCATGGCCACGATGATTTTATTATCAATTAGAGCTTGGATTTTGTCTTTCAGAGATCGACACTCATCAATGGTATGCCCTTTTATGCCGGAATGATATACACAGATTTTGTTTGGATTGATCCACTGGGAAGGATTTTTTGGAGTTATGGCAGGGATTGGGGTGACGTAACTGGCTGCTTTGAGTCTTTCATATAGTTGGTCGATTGGCTCGGCAATGGCGGTGTATTGCTTGAGAGGTCTACGGTCAAAGTTAGAGCGTGACTTGGGGAAGTTTTGGCGGGCGGGAGGTGATTGGTAGGGAGCATTATAGGCTTAGTAGACAGGTGCAGGTTGGGAATATCTTGGTGAGGTTGGTTGATATGTGGGAGAGGGGGATGATTGGTAAGCAGGTGATGGAATTTGGTAAGAGGGCGGAGGTGCTTGGTAATTGGGGATAGGTTGGTATGTGAGAGGGGGTACCTAGTAGGCTTGGTATTTTACTGGGGACATGGTTCTCTACGCAACCATCACGGCACTCACGTCCTTTTTCTTGGATGTGCCACCAGATTGTAGGGCTTTGTTGGTAGCCTGTAATGCTTCGAAATTAGTGACCATACCGCTCTTAATTCCTTCCTTAATTCTTTCTCCTAGCTTGATGATGTTAGAGAATTTCTGGCCCTCTATCAGCATTACCCTCTCATAATACTGTGGATCCTGATCTCAGACAAAAAATATGTTTATCTGTTATTCTTTTAAGGCTGGCCTGACCTTAGAAGCCTCGGATCTCCATCGAGTAGCATACTCGTGGAATGTCTCAGTGGGTTCTTTTTCAGATTCTGGATGTAGAAGATATCTGGTGCATTTTCTGTATTGAACCTGTCCATGAAATCGAATGCCATTCCTACCTAGCTTGTCCTCTTCTTGGGATCTTGGCTAATGTACAAAAATAGCGCATCACCTTTCAAACTTCTCATGAAGAGCTTCATGCGAATCTTTTCATGTCTTCCGACACCAACCAACTTATCACAGTATGTCCTCAAATGGACTCTAGGATCTCCCGAGCCATCAAACATCTCGAACTTAGGAGGTTTGTACCCCTCGAGAAGTTCGACGTCTGGTTGAATGCAAAGGTCCTCATAATTCAATCCTTCAATACCTTTGTTTCCTTCAACACTCTGGACTCGGCTAGTCAGTTTCTTGAGCTCGGCAGCCAGGTTCTTGATGAGAGAGTCTTTATCATCAGACTCCGGTGTGTTTGTAATGGGCTGAGTGTATTGTGGTAGGGTTTCCACATAGATGGGAGTGTGGTGGGGATGATCATTTGGTTGTTCAGGGATGAGGAGTAGAGTGTTGTTTTGACATGTGTTGCAATTTTGATGAGTAGTGGGTTGTTTCTACGGCTTCGGGATGTTCTATGGAGGCATGGGTTGTTGAGCATTGGGAAAGTTGACGTCTGGAGTAGTGAGGGATAATGACAAGCTCTCCAAGTTCCAAACTTGGTCTAGTTCTTCTTGAAATTTCAGTAACTTCTGTTCGAGTTGGGTGGCACTTTCTTTGGACACCTGAATACCCTGAGGAACCTTTACCCTTTCAACCGAGTTCTCTTTTCTGACGTTGTTCAAATCTTCCATTTTTCCTTTGCTCTTGTTTTTGATAGGACTTGGAGGAGGAGGAGGTGGAGGGCCCTTAGATCTTGTGGAGTAGGATGATGATGTCAGGGTGCACGAACTAACCTTTTGGGGAGGGGAATAAAAATAAAAGTAAAAACAAAAAGGTAACAAGTTAGTACAGATTCCGAGAAAAATATTGCAATATTTAAATACATAGTATAAGGATATAAATCGTGTCCTAAATTGGGTGCCTCGTTGTGCCCAAGGTCGGCCTAGCGACAAGTTGATTTGGAGAACTTATAATGCTAAATGCCTCATTTTATTGATTAAAAATAAGACGAATCCCAACGACACTAAAATTGCATAAAGTAAAAAATGTCACTAATGACCATTGGCCTTATTACATTAAAGCAAAAGAAAGACTCCTAACTACTTGGTCCCAGAAGGACCTTCCCCAGACTCGGCATCTTTAGCTCCATCGGGCAGCTTCACCAGCTCACGCAGTCCCAGCAGTAAATAAGCCCTAGCTAAATGTCCTCCTTCATTTCCCTCGAAGTTTTGGCAATTCTCGATCCTCCAGATGAATTTCCCTTCCAGCTCTACCAACCCTTGCTCCAAATGCCCTAGACGTTTGTTGGCTCTGACAGCCATATCCTTCCATTCCTCGATCAACTTTTGATTTGCTTCCTGAATTTCCTGATGTTCACTCTCGCACTCCCTGATCCTTTTGCACAACTGATTGTATTTAACCTGTATCTCAGCCTTTTCGCCGATAACCTTGTGACCTCGAACAAACCCGGGTTGTCCTAACCCAGCATGATCTTCTTCTAGCCAACTTGGATAGTATGGGGTGTAACCGGCATGATATCTGTCAGGCTCTATGGAATCATTTTCCAGGATGATCTTGTTATTCCACATGTGTTGAGCTTGACATTTGTGTGGGCTATCGTCATCTTGGAAATCGGCCCTGAAGTGACTTATCTTTTCAATCTTTGGTATGACTTGCTTTCTCCCCGCCTGCCTCATGACTCGGAGAGGGACATAGGATAAGTTCCCCTCAGACCAATGAGTATAAGAAATAGAGCGTCCCGAGAGTGGATGATGAACTCTTCAGTGGGGAACCATTCGAACATCCAATGCACCTTGTCTTCTTTCAAGTTTTCAAACAACTCTACCCATCCTCGAGCATCCCCCGGCTGAGCAAACATGTCAGGCATATAGTTCATTCTCTTGGGATGGTGAAAGGCTATATGATCATTCCATGGCCTTCGCGGAAGCTCTTGACAGTATCGACCCTTTTGGAGATGTTCTATAAGCCAGAGTTGGAGTGGTAAGTTGCAACCCTCAAACTGACTGGCCCCTCGTTGACAGTTCTCCAAAGCTCGGTAGATCTTAGCAACAATCATGGGCACTATGCTGAAAGGCTGCCCTCCGATCCCCTCTATTAGTGTCTTGGTGACCATGGCTAGTATGGTATGGATCCTAGCCTTCTTCATAGGAAACACTATCATTCCTAAGAAGCAGAACATAAAGACAAAAACCCTCCTGTGGATATGCCCCAATGATGTGAGGGCAAATTCATCTAGATAGGTGCGGTAGGACTTGCTATGACCGTACCTCTTGTACAGATATTCGAAAGTAATATAAGAGTCATTCAAACAAGTCAAATATGAGTTTCTCTTCAGCCCAATCATTTTGAAGAAACCCCTACCCTTGCAGTTTTCTGGCATGAGAAAACCCGGAGTCTCCCAAGGAATACCGGCTAACCCTCCTACCTCTTCGAGCAATGGGGTCATTTCGAGGTCCCCAAATCGAAATACAGATCTATCACTGTCCCAGAACAAGGTCGCAGCCTCTATGATTTTGTTGTCTGGCTGAATTTCCAAAAGAGAGGGTAAGTTTCCCAAATACTTGTGGATGAGAGTCCGGTCACTTGAATGAAGGTCTTCCCACCAGCTTAGAAACCTTGGGCGAATGTTGGTTACCATGCCGAATCTGGGGATTTCGTGCCTCATTTTTTTCAAAACAAAGTGTTAGACCCTACCCCCGTCGGACTCGACTATTAAAATCAATAATTAGCATAAACAACATTCAGTTCTCCAAGTAAATGCACAAAATATGGTGTTGTCTGTTTGGGTTCCAAGGAAACCCAGTGAACTTTGGACAAGGCTATCTTAAAGAGTTATAAATGTAACTAACTCGACTAGGTTTGACAGTGATGCATGTACAGGTAAATAGAATAAGGTTTCTATGGGGTGCTAGACCGGTACCCTTGAGCGGACAACTCAAGAGAGAAAGGCACGGAACCGTCGACTGCACCGCTGATCGACGCAAATGCGCCTTTGCCAAATTTAGGGGGTAATAATATTGGAAGAGCGCAACAACTCATCAAGTGTTTCTATAGTATTTGTTTGGCAATACTAGAACATGATGTTGAAGATGCAATTACAAAAATGAAACAAATTGTCATGTATTTTCACATTCATAATGATTACAATAATTGCAGTAAAAAAAATTACAATGGTATTGAAGGAAAGTAGTAAATGAAAACATTAAAGAAAAAGGAAACAAAAAAAATCAAGTTAGTTTCGAATAAAGACATTAAATAAAACAATAAAGAAAACAGTAAAGTCACATATAACATGAAGTGGTAAAAGCCTAAAAAACTTCCCCAACGGAGTCGTCATGCTGTCGACGCCCCCTTTTTCTAAAGCGAAATTGAGTTTACGACATTTGGGAGGATAACTCTATTCCCGTTTGGGAATTGGGTTTTTGGAGTTGAAGAGTCGCCACCTAATGATTAAGTGCATTAGGACACTAAGGGTTTTGAGTTTGAAAACCAGAGTTCGAGTAAGGGCTAAAAATTATCTCGAGGGGAAGGTGTTAAGCGCCCCTCAAGATCCACTAGTGTGGTTCCCGACCATGCTATATTGTGACTTTAAGGCAAACAAGTATACAAATAATTTCACACATAAGGGTTGCAAACAGGTATGTAACAAGCATGTTGGAATCTACAATTTGTTTAAGGGAGGGTCTAAGTGCAGAAAATTAGTCAAGACATTGAATAAACAAAGAAGAAAAATTTAGAAGGAAAAGGAAGAATACAGTAAAATTAAAGGGGAGTTTTAGGGAAGTTGAAAAGACAGAATTTCTTAATATTAAACAAAGTTATATAAAGGAAAGGGGTCCTAGGTTTGTAAAACACATGGATCATCCACACAACACCGGTAACCAATCGTACGCATAGTGTTATCGTGTGATCATCGTCTTCATGCCTACCCTTCCCACCCCGTTAAGGTATTAAGAGCGGAATGGTATTGTTACCTATTGCATGCTATTACCCGTCCCACCTATCAGTCCCAGAGGCGTTTAGGACTACTAATCCTAAAGGGAGGGAGCTTGGTTTTTCAGAGGTTTAAAAAATGATAAAATTCTAGGGCAACAATCAAAACACATAAAGCAGTTAATGGGAAAATAAGAACAATTAAAGGCTCAAGCAGGCCTCCTCACTTAAAGAAGCGAATTGATTAGCACGTCTTACACATACTGTTTAGGTCCTTAATTAAAATTAGCATAAGAAGAATTGATTTACCACATATTTCCCAGATAAGGAGTCCGAATTAGTCATGCTTAGATGTAGTTGCAGAAAACTGACAATTGATTAATTATCTAACTATTTACTTGTGTTAAATAGGATCTATAGGCATGATATCTACTAATTCAGAGATGGGGGAGAACAAACTGATTGCAAAAAAATTATTAAGTTCTGCGAGTGTTAGACGAGTTACCAATGATTTTAGATTTAAAAGGCGAGTGGGCAATTCAGATTTAATTGATTACTCCTATAGGCATGCTTTCTAGGCGTCACTGATTTTGTTATGCAGAAATCCTCAAGGCAGGTCATCAATGTGTGATTGACTTATTTTAGATCCTATAAGTAGATTTGCCTAATGGCAGATGCACATGCAAAAAATGCAGGAAATCCTATAGGCATATTATCTACATCAGGTGTAGAATTGCAGCATCGATTCATTGATATGGTATATATTACGAAGTGCAGAAAACCTATGAGCATGGTATCTACGTGAAGAATGCAAAATTTGGAAGTGATAACCCTATGATCATGATTTCTACATGAAAGTGCAGAATTTGAAAGTATTAATCCTATAGACATGGTATCTACGTGAAGAATGCAGAATTTGAAAATATTAATCCTATAGACATGGTATCTACGTGAAAGTGTAGAATTTGAAATTATTAATCCTATAGACATGGTATCTACGTGAAAGTGCAGAATTTGAAAGTATTAATCCTATAGACATGATTTCTATACATAATTCAAAAATATTAATCCTATAGGCATGGTATCTACCCGTTTGACATGCACTCAATCCCACCCCTTTTCACTATACCCCAGTAAGTGTTACACAGTTTATTACAAAGCTTATTAAAGACCAAGTGAATCAAAAGGAATAACAAAATCACATCAGTGATTACATCTACATCTAATCAGCCTAATCCAGACTCAAAGTCTAATAATATGATATAAACCAACTTCCAGGATCAGATTTTTAAAGCCTTTCTCTTATTTGGGATGTGTCAAAGTTCCAAGGAACTTCAAGAGTTCCAGGCAGTGCTTGCACCCCAAATATCATTGCAGAACAGATTAAAGTGTAGTGTGGAATGCCCAGCCCTCAAATGTCCAAGTTCAGAGGAAACTCAAGGTTCCCAAAGCAAGGCTCATAAGGGGGGG